>BTPG01000001.1:208399057-208635283 GCA_036245525.1 Semisulcospira habei
TAATCCTTCTTCACCTATTATATGCTCGCTTTTTGTGTTATTTATTGATAAAACGTTTCAGTGTCCCGTTACAGACATGCGCACGCCGCCGGATTCATTTTCAGCACATTCTGCCCCACGACCGAAATCCTCAAGTCGCCCTCTGAAGACTGTATTACACTTCTTAAAACAGATCGAGCGTGATAGTTCAAGGGTTGTGGGTCCCAAATAGCTCAGGCGGTTAAGCGTCGGAGCAAGAGAGCGAAGGGAATCGCCGGGTCGTGGGTTCGAGTCCCCCGTTCCGGCCCCGCCGGTAGCCGCAGTGGACTCGACAATCCAGGGGAAATGGACGGGCTTGTTCACTAGCATGTCCTTTGAAAGGTCCTGGTAAATCAAAGTGCCACAGTTGCAGTGCGCCTGAATTGATCAGTGTTCAGGTCGTACTCCATAGGAAATAGATTTCCCTGTCCCCCATAACCCCGCCCGTCAGGCCGTCCATTAACACTTTGGTGCCGTGGACGTTAAACCCCGAACCAACCAACCAGTTCAAGGGTTGTGCCCAAATAGCTTGGCGCCTACGGGCGCAAGCTATTCTGGCACAACCCTTGAACTATCACGCTCGGCCTATGTCTTGCCGTGGCCTCAGTCGGAGTTGAATGAGTTAAATCTTCTTTTTTGATGTTTCGCTTGCAAGTCGGCCTCGCTGGCTGCTCACTTTTTCTGTTAGATTCAAATGCGCTCTGCTATACAAATTGTATTGCAAGAGGCATAGATTCTCATGAGCCCCTAGTAGTTACACACGGGCTGTCTCAGTCAGTACCGGCGACCGGCCTCGATATGCTGCGCTGATCGCGCAGTGAATCGAGGGAGACAACCCTTGTGGTTGCTGTCCTGTGCAATTATTGACTAGTTTCGCTTGTCACGCTGAGTAACAGTTTGAGCTGCAGGCATAAATAAACCCGGCATTGCAGTGAAAGGTCGTACTTTACTGAGGAGACGGGTGGAGGGTTGTGGTGGTGATGGTGGGGTGGGGGGAGGGGGTCGTGGTGGTGGTGGTGGTGGTGGTGGTGGTGGTGGAGTCAGTTGAATAACATGCTCCAAAGAAAAAATACCCCCTCGCTTTTTTAGTTGAACTGATGCGCCTTAGCATTTCAGTAGCCATAAACACATCGAGTTGCTTTCAACAAGCAAGAATCAGGTATTTGCGCATGGATTCCGCTTTTTTTCCTTCTCAGTTTTGACTGACAAAATGTCGATTATTTTTCACAAACATTATGGCCATGATAATACAGGCGGTGCAGTCAGGCCAAGGCGGTCATCTTTTATAAACGTATCACGTGAAAATGAAGAGGACATTTTTTATTACTTTTTTTTTAAGTCTAAAAAGCAAATCAGACTTTTAATGTTTCTGCCTGTGCACGTTTTACGGAAATTTTATAGAGATTTTTTTAGCATCGGGTTCACGTTGTCGGGGTGATGAGCACATGTAGTCTATATAGGATTTCTTTGAAAGTGCAAAAACTGAGAAGTAAGAAGGCATGTCTTTGTGTGAACTCAGTTGATGTTTTATGCAAAAGCTCAGCCCAGTGCACAAAGACCATTGGCCGCTCGACGTCTGCCGACGACGGCCCGATGGCCTTTTGCGCATTGCGAAGGTAGAATGAAAGAGAAAGATGTGTGCTTGTCTGGTCTGAGTCGCACAGTAGGGACCAAAATCACACACCAGCGGCATATAATCAATAGCGTCTTGTGACAAGAAAACCCACTGTAGTAACATTGAAACCTCGTGTGCCCGCGCGCGCACGCACGCACACACCCACCCACACACACACACACACACACACACACACACACACACACACACACACACACACACACACACACACACAAACACACACACACTCACACACACGGCACACACACTTGCTGAACACACCGAAGATGAAATCATTTACGTGGGTAATTGCATACAACAGTATTGTGTTATTTGCTGTTGTTGTTTTTGGTTTTTTTTAATAGGATGAATTATGCTGTGTGTTTACGCTGTTATGAAAGAATCAACGTAACATAAATTACAACAATGAGGGAAATTTTGCCGTGAGCTCGTCATGAAGTACATAATATTTGTGTGTGTGTGTGTGTGTGTGTGTGTGTGTGTGTGTGTGTGTGTGTGTGTGTGTGTGTGTGTGTGTGTGTGTGTGTGTGTGTGTGTGTGTGTGTGTGCAATCACTGTTCCTTTCGGATGGTGTCGCTAGTTGTCACTTACTCCATTCAGCCCTGACGCACTACAGTAACAGATGGATCGACCATGATAATTCAAGGGTAATGCCAGATTCGCTTGGCGCCTATCGGCGCCAAGCCAATCTGGCACTACCCTTGAATTATCATGGTCGATCCTCTCCTGCAACTGGAGCATTGTAGTTAGATCACGCCTCCAAAATTTGGGAAATATGGCACTGGGGTTGAATAAGTTAAAACAACAAACACAGGGTCACGAAAAGCACAGCACAATAATTAGTGTCAACAGTCTTCTCAGTCTCTCTATGTCGTGTCGCATTTATGTAATTGCTCATTCCGTGAAATTGGCATGTATGTAATCGGCACTAATCAGTTTGTAATCGTAACTGAATTGAACGGTAATTGTGTTATTTTCTCTCAGCTGCCTACGGGGTGCTAATGCCCTTAACTCGCAGACCGTAGAACCGAAACCGGTTTGTCTCTAGAAATCTGTCCCGGTCAATTTAGTTCACTTCTGCGGCTGACACTTTGTTTTTTTTGTTGTTGTTGTTGTTGTTGCTGACTCGGCTCGAAATGAAGTGTTAATAGTTTTCTGCTGACAATCTCTCTCTCTCTGTCTCTCTCTCTGTCTCTGTCTCTTCTCTCTCTCTCTCTCTCTCTCTCTCTCTCTCTCTCTCTCTCTCTCTCTCTCTCTCTCTCTCTCTCTCTCTCTCTCTCTCTCTCTCTCTCTCTCTCTCTCTCTCTCTCTCTCCCTAGCAGATCGCTTTACAATTAAATCTACGCGATTAAATCTGCATGTTTCCTTGGTAGTACGCAAGCATTCTATATTCCTACGTCCCGGCCTCTAGTGTTGTTCCGCCGCAGCACCAGTATCAGGGGTGGATCAGTTACCTCGAGGAAGAGGGGAGAATGGGGGGGGGGGGGGGTCCAACATATTGTTTGGGACCTTAAACCTAACACAAAAGTCCTCCCCGACGCTAGACCTTCTTCCAGTCGCCAAAAATTCAAACACTGTCACCGGGATGGGTGTGTGTGTGTGTGTGTGGGGGGGGGGGGGAGGGTCCCAAGAGCCCAAAAAGGGACTTTGTCATAGCATTATAAACAATTTTTGGGGGGCGGAGGTGGGAGGGGCCGGGAGGGGGGTACATGCAGAACATGTTCTGCAGTCTGCAGTGTGTGACAGTCCAAGGCGGTACAAGTGTGCACGCAGTCGGCAGTGTCCAGTCTTTAAACGGAATATGGTGGTCTGTTGGTGGCGCTTGAGGTGTTTCATCTGGTCATCAGATGGTGGGTTGTGTTGGGTCTGCCAGTCTGCATGATAGTGCCGCTTAATGAGGGTTTTGACTTCCTGTAAGGACATCGGTTGGTTTGGCTGCACAAGCTTGCTGCCGGACTTGGCCGGCGAGTCTGTCTGCCTCCTCGTTTCCTGATAGTTCACAGTGAGCAGCGATCAGCAAGTGCAGTGTTTCTTACTCCAGCTGTTCACTGGGGGACTGCAGGCTTTGGATGGTGGATCTGCAGTCGGTCAGGAAAACGACTTGTGAGGGCAGGGGATCGTCTGCACCGACAAGGCTGGCAGTCTCTCGCAGAGCAGTGAGTTCAGCCCGGTACCGAGTTGGTTGACAGTCTTCCCGCAGGCAGGGATTTGGATGTGGTGTAGCGGATGAAAACTCCACACTGCCTCCGCTCTTGACAGCTGCGTCTGAGAATGCATATGGGAAAACGTGTGCCCAGACTGATGCGTTGTAATCTAGAGTGAGAGACCTGAGAAAGGCTTCTGACTGGCCGCGTAGATTTAGTGTTGGCTATTCCCGGGGGAGGGGGGGGGGGGGGGACGTCCCAATGCGCAATAGGCCATCAGGCCGACGGTGGCCGCCTTTGGCTCGCGCACAACTGTGCGCAGCGGACGACGTCGGTCCGATTGCCTTTTGCGCATTGGGGTGAGGAAGGTATGGCAGCCGATGCAGCCCGGCAACATTTTCAAGCTCGGCCGCCCCGCGCGGCTGCAGCTCCAATACCATGAGATCTCTCGGCAATGTCCATTTGTTGATCTTGTCCATCCAGCGCATCTTTTTTTAAATTTAGTTTTGTTCCTGAGGCATTCACCGGAATACCTCAATATATTTCAATCTTTGGCCGCAGAAACGAAGTGCTCAGTATTACTTTTGTATTTTCCAAAAATGATATGCAGCGGCATTTCACAGATCTAAATATTTAAAATAAATAATTTTGACGTGTTTGTAATTGTGAAAATCAGAGTATGCATGAAACAGTAGTCAGTTCTGAGCTGCGTGACGGCGGTTTTTATTTATTTATTTATTTTAAATGATCCCTTACTCGGTATGTATTAGACATTCCCTTAAATTAACTTTACTCTCACGTCAGTTATATGTTCGATGCACTAGTCGCAGCATAACTCAGACAGTCCAGGCTGGCCAGCGAATATGTATACTGACGTAGTAGTGGTCAGTGGAATAAGTGA
The DNA here is from genome assembly GCA_036245525.1 of Semisulcospira habei. NCBI lineage: Eukaryota > Metazoa > Mollusca > Gastropoda > Semisulcospiridae > Semisulcospira > Semisulcospira habei. The sequence continues at coordinate 208,403,757 of BTPG01000001.1, forward strand.
TGATATTTGCAGATCAGACAGTCTGGACATCAGCTCTAGGCCCTGTCCAGCGACTACTTTGCCGATCGTCTATTACTTGCCAGACTGAACGGATGTCTATGCCGTCGGCAATAACTTGTTCTGCATTTTGCCTCTGTGCTTTACGAACTAGAGACTTGACATGGTTTTGCTGATTCTTGTATTCAGTAAATTTCTTGTCTCCTTTTAATTCATCTCTTATTTCCATTGCTTGTTTTATCTCACCAGAGAGCCATTTTGGCATAACAGGATATTTGACGCGTTTAGTGCGCTTAGGCGCGTGTCTTTATGCAACCTAAACGAGTACAGACCCATTTTAATATTATCCTGTATTTCAAAACCGCTCGAGAAACATATCCATACTCATCTTCTAAACTTTCTGGAGCAAAACCATCTGATAACTGCATCACAATCAGGATTTCGACCTCTACATTCGTGCCAAACTGCCCTCAATCATTTGATTGATAAATGGCTCTCTGCCATAAATGACAGTAAAGTGTCAGGTACAATCTTTCTTGACCTTTCTTGGTCTTGTCAACCACTCTATCCTATTAAAAAAAAAACTACCATTCTATCACATTGACTCAAATACTGTCTCCTTTATATCTTCCTATCTCAGGGACAGAACGCAGAAAGTACTGCTAAATCAGTGGCAAATATTCCTCTGATGGTTTAGTAACTCGCGGTGTTCCACAGGGGTCTATTCTAGAGCCCTTATTATTTAATCTATTTGTTAATGATCTGCCACTGTGTATATCTCATTTAGACGCAAACTGCGATCTGTTCGCAGATGACACGACCATACACACATCTGATAAAGATATCGCAAGTATTAATAAGGTACTCCAACAAAGGCTTGATGAAGTAACAGGCTGGTGCAGTGATAACCACATGATTATCAGTATTCCAAAGACAAAGAGCATGTTAGTTACTACACGCCAGAAACACCAGCATGTCCTACCACCTTTAACACTCTCCTTGGATAGCCAGCTTGTAGAACAAGTAAATAGGCATCGTATATTAGGCGTTATAGTGGACAACCAATTAAGCTGGGAGCCGCATACTGACTCTATATGCAAAACAATCTCCAGAATCTGTTCCTGTTATCAAAACTACGCCATATAGTTAATACTGATATCCGTAAACTCTTTTTCCATGCGCATATCAAAACGCATGATTGCGACTACAGTTCTACCGTCTGGGATGGATGCAGCGAAGTTCACATGAAAAAAGTTAATTCCTTGTAATCGTCGGGGCATTAGTGACATTAATACTTCCCGGTCCTACTTCGACTGATGAAAAATTAAAATCTCTCAATTTACTAACATTGAAAAAACAGTTTGAATTTAATCGCTGTGTTCTACTGCACAAGATCATGCACGGAAAAGCCCCACCCTATAGAAACTCTATTTTCCGACAATAATTGAAAAACACGAGAAATAGCTCGATCCACCTTCCAAAATTAGATTAGACATCTGTAAAACCAGCCTGTCTTTTTCAGGCGCTAAAGCGTGGAATATGTTACCTCCACACCTGAAATCAATTTGTAAGATTAGCGTCTTCAAAGCGGCCGGATCGCCTCCATAAATATTTACTTCAGAAGTAATAGTATGTTCGGCTCCCTTATGCTACTATTCGTATAGTTAGTGACAAGTTTCCTATTACCTAATACTCTTCTACTGTTGCTGCAGATTATGTAATAGTTCGACTGTCTGCATTAACATGTCAGGTTCATACCTGTGTATACTATATATATATATATATATATATATATATATATATATATATATATATATATATATATATATATATATATATATATATATATATATATATATATATATATATATATATATATATATATATATATATATATATATATATATTTTCCATTTTTTTCCCTCTGAGTGGTGGTGGTGGTGGGGGGGTGATGGGTCTTTTTACTTACATATGTTTAATCTTTTGATGTATCGTCTGATGTATTTTCTATATGTGTAGAGTAGCAGGACACTGAGTTTGGAAGATCACTGATAGTGCTATGCCTATTTTTTTTTTTTTATCCTGCCGAATAAAAATGTTTCATCGTCATCATCATCTATTTAAAGCCGCATTTAATCGACATAGTCGACACAAATAGTTAAGAACATGATATTGCCACCTGGTCAGTTTGGCACTTAGAGAGAAGAACGACCGATTTCACTGTGCTTGTAAGACTGGTTATGTACGGAGTAGTCAGTCGGAGAATGAATCAGAGCTGAAATGCTGAGTCAGCCAATGGCGCGCTAGTTTCAGTCACGTCAGGTTTGAGACGACGAGACAGGCAGACGGCAGGGGCTAACCGATACTGGAAACTATCATGCCTCGTTCTGCCAAACTGGTTTTCTACCTGTGTTCGCTGCACGGCAGCGAATCGAGGAAGACAACCAGTGTGGCAGTCTGCGGCGCGGCGTAAACTGAAAATTGGAAGGCGGGCTTGTGCACACGTGCTCAGCAGGTTTTGAACCACAGGTAGCCCATTACTCCGCCGGGAGGAAGTGGGCTTGTTCAGATGTGCAAGAGGAAATATGAATGCCAAAATGCTTGAGGGAAACATGGCTTAAAAATGGCGGAGGGGCGGCCGACTGACAACTACTAAACTGTCTCTGATGAAATTTGCAAGCCGTCACTGAGTGTCAGTCATAAAGTTTCAGTCAAGTTTTTATCCGGCGGCATTTGATGCTTGAGAAAAAGACAGAGTTGAACACTTACACAGAAACTGGGTTATAAGAAACTCACTGTCAAAACTTAGTAGTGTTAAATATCAGTGAGTATGGTTTCAATGACATGATTGGCTGTACGCAGAAATCAGTCACCTCTGCCGGAAAAAAAACTTAAATGGAGAAACTATTGAAAGCCGCGACTACGCCGGTGTATGCGGCACCTGTTGCGGTGCTGGAACTGCTGATGTTGTTGCTGTCGTTGACTTCGGCAGCTCCAAGAAAAGTCATCGTTTCTGAAGCGGATAAAAGCGTTTGGCTGGCTGACGCGGTGGGTGCCGGTTTCACAGTCATTTTTTTTTTCTTGTTGTTAGATGCACATGAGTTTATCTAACGTAATCTCATTATCCTATGTTTTGTTACTGGTGTTGTTATGATGTGTCACTGTTACTATGCGTTGTCTTACGTCAAATTGTTTAATAATGTCAAATTGTCTTAAGTCGAATTATCACCTTAGCTTGTCTTGTCTTTATATCATCTTATTTATCTCACCTAACTATATTATCTCATCTAGTCTGAGTCTTACCCTAGTATCCTAGCCCATGTGATTTAGTCTATATGGACACAATGTATGTACACTATTTGATGACTTCCAGTACTTGTACTTGTACTACAATATTGCCTTCATTCGGCACCTGTAGTTATTTTTTTTTATAATTTTCTTGACGTGGCTCCAAGCACATTAACAAAAACAAACAACCTTCACATGTCAGTGACGCACAAACAAAATTCCATAAAATAACATAAAATGACATACAGTAAAACAAAATAAATAAAGACAAATCATTAACCCTTATCATTCGGAATACAACAGTGTGTAAAATAAGTTTGACTAATAGTTCAAGGGTAGTGCCAGAATTACTTGGAGCCTCTAGGCGCCAAGCTATTCTAGCACCACCCATGACCTAAAGCCATTGGTCTATATCCTTATCTGTAAGTACTATAATGTAGTTGCATGTGGCAGTGAACAAATTTGAAGCTTTTAGCCTCGGTATGACATGGGTTAACAAGCAGTCCATCGCCGATTCGGAGATCAAACAAACGAATGCGATTTTCTGTATCTGGACATACATACAGCGGCCTTCTCCACTACTGACGGACAGTGGTTGTGATGGAGGAGGCAGCGACTGTATCGTCTGGTCATAGTGATATGGACATTCATTGTAATTACCGCGCTTCCTGTCTTCTCATGCGTTCACAGTAAAGACACCTTGGCACACCCCCGGTGCAGTGATCCATGAAATTTTTCATGCTGCATTTTCCGCCTCGCTTTGACTTAACTCACTGCAATGATGTCATCCAATGATGTCATCCAATGATGTCATCCTCACTACTGTGAAAAAGCTGGTTTGTGACGTCAGTAAAAAGTTGAGGCGTTATCATTGTGCAAAGGCCTGCTAGCATGTGGTTGGTATAAAACTCTATGGGGAGCTGGTTGGCTCGGTGGTAGAGCTCGGGTTCGAATCCAGGCGGTGGGGTGAAACTTTGTTCAGACCCTGTTTAGATGCCCCGTCTTTGACGTCACCTTCGTGGTGTGGTCAAAAGACGTTAAGCCCTAACCGTTTAACCTTTTCTATCGATAGTGCTGCGGGAAATCAGTTAAGCTACGGGCCTCAGCTGTGTGAGTCCTAACGGCGCAAGCCACAAAAGTGCTCTGGCGGTTTGATTGTTGTGGCGCTATAGCAGAGCACTTTGCTTAGTGGCTTGCGCAGGATTCAGCTCACTCACGCAATTGACCCCATGTTCCAAGTCAGTTGAGTCCAGAAGACTAAATGATTGCATCCAGTGAGTCATCGGCGTCTGAACTTGAATGAGGATACAGCATCGAGCATTCTCAGTGCCGGGCTGAACAACTGAAGTTCAAGTGTGTGTGTGTGTGTGTGTGTGATGGTGTGTGTGTGTGTGCGTGTGTCGTGTGTGTGTGTGTGTGTGTGTGTGTGTGTGTGTGTGTGTGTGTATGTGTGTGTGTGTGTGTGTGTGTGTATGTGTGGATTGAGGTGTATTTTAGTGACAAGTGCGAGTTTTCCATCTTCTAAACCGTGTTTTGCTGCTCCGCGGTGGCTGTAAGATGAATGGTCTATTGTGGTTTAAAGGTTGTATACACAGCAGTGTTTATGTGGCATTTTAGCCGTTGGTGTTACAAAGTAGAACAATAAACGCTGTTTTGATGTCGTTGAGACGGTAAAACAGCATTTATTGTTATACTTTTACTTACAACATCAATGGTTGTTCTGAACGGCCTTACAACATCAATGGTTGTTCTGAACGGCATCGGCAGTGATGGCGTGTACTTTTTTTCTTAAGAGAATCTCGTCTGTTTTTCCTCAACATCAGGGTGCATGTTTTGCGAGCCAGAGACGCCAGAAAAGAGTTCACGTGGTATCCCGCTCCTCCCCCCCCCCCCACCCCTTCCCTTCAACCCCCAGTCCTTCGTCCACTGTCTCTTCCACCATCACACTCTCTCAGCTCTTCTTAGCTTCCTTCTTTCTTTCAGTTTCCTTTTTAACTTTCTAAATTGCAACCTGCCAGTCATCCTCTTTCGAAGTTCCAATTTGTCATCCAGTTATACAGAAAACGAATTGATTGTAAGTTTTGCCAGCACTGAAAAACGCCAGAATATTTAGTTGGTGTTGCTGCTGTCCAGTTAGATATGTTTATGCACATGTTTTACTGTCGTATAGTCGTTTGCTTTCAGTTTTTTCAGACCTTACCGGTCACACTCCGCAGTACATTTTCCCTTTCCTTCAGTATATTTTACTGAGATCACGCGGTTGCCAAGGTCGGAATGCCGCCGATCAAAAAGAACCCACTTGGCACTGACAGTATGCTACTCTTGTTTTTCTCTACCCCTCCATCCCCCTCCTTCCATCGCTCTTCTTACTACTCCTGTGTAGATTTAACTAATTTTGAAGATAGGTTTAACTCATTCGAGACGTGCGGCACGTCTCTAATGAGTTAAATTACATCAAGTTACTCAAGGAGCGTACAGCACACACTGGCAGTCACACCTGCCGCTGTATGTCAGGTTTTGTGTACGTCTTTGCCTCGTACGGTTTTGAGCCGGTGATCAACACACAGACGTTTGATGGGCTGATGGATTCTTGCTTGCTGTAGAGTTAGCAGTCTACCTCGTCCACATAGCAGAGCACTTTGCGAGCTATACCTCCGTTACAGATGTACTGGAGTTGCCGCACACGCTGTCAGTTGGAGAAACGTTATTTCAAAATTTCCGCGCCGAGAAAACTTCCCCCAGGAGAAACCATGAACTATCAGTCAAACCCTCTCATCTGCAAGATGCATAGAGTTTAATGTACCCTTGCTGTCTGCTTCTTGTTATTATGGTTCAGTTCGATATGTTTTGTTTCATGCGCTGTACCTCATATGGCGGGGATGAGCTTCATGCGGCCACTGACGCCTATCGTTCAGCGGACTAAGACGCGGCGTACGCGTCAGTCTTTTCCGTTGAACGATATCGTCAGTAGCAGTCAAGGGGTTAAATAAAATGGTCTGTGATTTTGGACATACGGCTTTACAACCGTAAGGTACAAAATCACAGGCCAGCACACACGTATTTGCAAGGGGAAGGGTTGGCAAGGTTCCAGCTCCTGTAGAAGTCATCAGTAAAAAAGGAGCCTTGATGTCTGTCAGTGTTGAACAGTTGTTGCGGCCGTTTGTTCTACATGAGTTCATTTCGCCGCTAACAGTCAGTCGGCCCCAGACTTTGTCTAAGTAGTGAGTTTGTCGATAAGTACTTACCTGTCGGTAGAAGTTACGGAGACTAGAGAGAGTGGGCACGCATCGTCAGTGTATACGCTGTACTGAATTAGTTGACAAAGTTTGGACTCCAAGAGAAGAACAGCGGTGAAATATTTTACCATACACTCGACACGTCTTAACTCATTCAACTCCGACACGCCACGGCAAAACATGGATCGAGCGTGAGAGTTCAAGGGTTGTGCCAGAATAGCTTGGCGCCCATAGGCGCCAAGTTATTCTGACACAACCCTTGAACTATCACACTCGATTTGTTTTCAGAAGAAAAAAAAAAATACAGCGTCTGCAAGGGGCAACTTCAAAATGTGCAGATTTCGGTCCTGGAGCAGAATGTGTTAAAGCTTCTAACACCGCGTACCCTACTGAACTCGTTTAAGTTATGACTAAATAACAGATGAGAGGCCGGAGAGTGCGTTGTTAGTTTGAGGCGGCAAAATAAATTCAGCGTAGAAAAGTTTGTTTTTAGAAGAGATCCTTAGGCCCTCATTATTATAGTTTCAAGGTGTCACGAGACCGGTTGATACTCGATCAGATATATATTCACATCTTGAACGCTGTTCTCCCGATGCTTATTATTATCTTTCTTTCCTGCTTTTTTGCTGAACCATAGGTTTGCGCTGGTCTGTGATTTTACACCGTGATTTTTTTAGCCGTAAGGTACAAAATCACAGACCGTCACAATTGTAACTCAGCCCAAATTATCTCCCCTCTCTTGCACCTACACTGACAGTTATGTCCCTTGATTGAATCGAATCAGATGTCTCCCGCTGAGCAAGATTGAGGCCTGAATTCCTCTTGCTGAGATCAAGTGTGAGATCAAGTGTGCTGGTCTGCGATTTTGGACCTTACGGCTGAACGCCGTAAGATCCAAAATCACAGATCAGCAACGCCATGATAACTGCAGGTATCCTGCCGAGTTTTAGTTATTTTTGTTCTGGAGATCTGGGATTTAGTGCCCCCCACATGACTGAACTGTGCCGTGTGTTGTTTCGCAGTATATTATTTTCAGTATCTATATGACCGGCATAGCACTGCTCTGTACTGAAAGCAAAGAACAGCAAGTCTTTTTGTGAAAATTAAGCGATATGTTCACTGTATCGCAATGAAACTCTCGCTTTTTACAAGAATAGACTTACTGTCTTGACCAATCGACGACTGACATCCCGTCTCCTTTAACACATTCTGCCCCAGGACCGAAATCCCCCCATTTTGAAGTTGCCCTCCGAAGGACTGGTATTACAATGCTAGTGACAGGTCGAGCATGACAGTTCAAGGGTGGTGCTAGAATAGCTTGGCGCCTTTGGGCGCCAAGCTATTCTGGCACCACCCTTGAACTATCATGCTCGATCCATGTCTTGCTGTGGAGTGTCGGGGCTGAATGAGTTAAATTTGCACAAAGAAGTAAATATATGTTCCGCAATGAAAGTGAAAATTAAAAAAAAAATGTGTTTGTCATATTTCATTCAGTGAATGACGTCCCTCGACTTGAGTCGTTATTAGTGGGGTGTGACTGAATGACGCGACTCACTCTCTAGATGTGCCGCATACAGCCATGCAGTTAAATGTCGCGTATATGCGGCATGTCTCAAATGCGGAGTTAAAGTACAATTACGCATTAATCTGAAGACACATTTCAGCACTAATTGTGTTTGTTACACCTTGTCGACATGCCTACTGAACTTTAACAGCAATTGGGACACGCGGCAAAAGCACGCGCGTAATCGCACTTATTTATTCTGCACTGCCGTTAGCGTGTCAGTCTATATTTAGCTGTTTCTCGCACTGGATGGCGTTGCCGTATTTCTAGAACGGAGTGGAGTCATTGTCAGGTTACTTGATCTAAAGACAAAGTGTGCTGAACTACTGGATTCTCCCGTGTCTAAATAGCTAGACCTGTATTTAGCGTTTCGCAACCATCTGTTACAGAAGTGTATCTTAGACAGTTAAGGCGGTAGTGGGACTTTAACTTCGTCAAGTAGGGTCATTTCTGACTGATTTATGTAGAGCCTGTTTCTGGAACATGTAGGCTTTTGGGACAATTCCTTCAATGATTCCCAGGAGTCCCGGCATGGAATGATGATAGCAAACAAGCAGGCTTTATATTTTTGGGACAATTTGTTCCCCGTCGTATTTGTTTATATGCCATGCCGGTGTGCCACCCCCTCTCGTCCCCCGCCCGTCCTTCTCTATTCCCTGACCCCGCCGCCCCCCCCCCCCCTCCCTCACCCGCTCTTTGCCTTTTGAAAGCAAACCATCACGGGTGGTCGGCCTTGCGGCCTCTCCTCTGCCGTGTTTGTTCCTTTCCCCCGACGTCCTCTGCCCGCAAGGCACGAGCCGTTTGATTTAGACAAAAATCCTTCCACTTTCAGGGTCGGGCAGCTCGCGTCTCAGAACCGTCTACAAAGCACTGTGCTGCCAAGGTCGCTTAGTTAGATAATGCCGTGTAGTAGATCAAGGGTAGTGCCTGAACAGCTTGGCGCCTAAAGGCGCCTAGCTGTTCAGGCACTACCCTTGATCTACTACACTGTATGATCTAAGTAAGTTGTCAGTTGGCGCTAGAATTAAAAGACAAAACAGCGGAAATTTGCGTCCGTCTTTCGCGCCCTGGAGGCACTACGCCTAAGCAACGCTAGCTTATGAATACCAGGCAGCTCACGCTGGGAATGAAAGAGAAAACAGCGGAAATCTGCATCCGGTATTCAGGGGTGACACACAGAACAGCGGCCGAGTAGATAAAGGAGGGTGGGGGGAGGAGGAAGGTATGGGCTATTTTTTTTTTTTTTTTTTTTTTTTTTTTGTCACCACCGACACCAAAGGGGATATATTATACTGACAAGCACCAACAATAAATAAATAAATACATTTTAAAAAGTGGTATCACTAGAATCACCGGAAACACTTCAGTGTTTCTGTATATTTGGATCTGGCCGGTCAGGGAATTACTTTAACAACAATAGAATCCCCCTGTCCGTTCTTTGTGGTACCAGTCAAATTGCAAGTGTACGAAAGTCACGGCAGTACGGCATATCGGAGTAGTTACTACGTCACTTCCCATCTCTCATGTGATTCCTCCCGGTGTCTGCTGTTTCTTGTGTCAGCATTTTCCTGCAGATAAGGGTCTCGGATATGTTCTGTAAAACCCCACTACCGCCGTAACTGTTCAAAGATACACTTCTGTAACAGATGGTTACGAAACGCGACTAAACCGCACACGGTCATCTAGCTATGGTTTATTTAGACACAGGACAATCCAGTGCAGCACACGTATCAAATAACCCAGTGACAGTGACTCCACTCCGTTCTAGACATATAACGCTCTCAGTGCGAGAAACAGCTAAAAATAGATTGACACGCGAACCGCGTCAGCGCAGAATAAATATATGGTATTACGCGTGTGATTTTGCTGCATGTGCAAACTGCTGTTAAAGTTCATTAGGTGTGTCGACAAGACGTAACAAGCACAGTGGTGCTGAAATGTGTCTTCAGATTGATGCGTATTGGTACTTTAACTCATTCTACCCCAGACACACCACAGCAAGATATGGGTCGACCATGATAGTTCAAGGGTGATGCCAGAATAGCTCGGCGCCCATGGGCGCCAAGCTATTCTGGCATCACCCTTGAACTATCATGGTCGATCTGTGTCCTGCACTGCAAAGCAGTCTTCAGAGGACAACGGCAAAATTTGAGGATTTCGGTGTTGGGGTAGAATGAGTTAAGGCCTGGACTCAGGATAAGACAATGCCGTATGGCATTGCCTAATCGTGGATCTAGACCTTGAGTTGTAATGCTGTTTGCGGCATTTGCGAATCGAGATTTGAATACAAAGTCTTATCGTCGTCCTTGCTGGCACTTAAAACAATCTCAATTTCCCTCTGGTGTTAATGTCTAGTGGAGATATTAATACCTGTGGAACCCTCACCACAAAAAGTTATCACGTCCATATGGAACACACACCTTGCAAACATGCGGTCCGTTTCGAGAGAGCTTTCGACAAATCCTTTCAACAAATCGCTCAACCAAACCATTTCGTCTCAAACAGGCACAGATTCTCACGAGCCCGTGCATCTGCAGGGATATATGCCTTTTACAAATGTAGATCGGTCAGACCGTTCTCCGCCTCGAATTTCTTAGTCCAGCCTGTTACATTAGCAAGAGGCATAGATGCTCATGAGTCCCTTTGCAGAAATCTAATTCACTTGCATCCTCAGACCAAGGGAGTCGAGCGGGTTCAGGTGCAGATTGCCAGCTTTAACTCAGTCATTCAGCCCCTACACACCACAACAAGACATGGATCGAGCATGATAGTTCAAGGGTGGTGCCAGAATAGCTTGGCGCCTATAGGCGCCAAGTCGTATTCTGGCACCACCATTGAACTATCATGCTCGATCTGTCTCTAGAATTGTCACAGGAATACAGTCTTTCAGAGGGCAACTGCAAATTGGGGGATTTTGGCCCTGGTGTAGAATGTGTTAACCTTAGTTTTTCAGCTGAGCCCGGAATAAAGTAAACCGCTTCAAGCTGTTAATGCAGTTATCTCCGACACTCTCGTTTAGCTGATCACGGTGCATGCTCGTGCATCCTCTGCGGCATATACACGAGACTGACATAGATGTTCACGATTGCCGGCTACAGGTTTCAGGGACTCTCAAGCACGAATTTGCCTCCCGCGAGTCATTTACATGTCTGTTTCTCCAAATAAGACTTTGGGAATGTCAGTCTAAGGCGGTCACGTTATAACGCGCGCACTAAGGGCCAAAGCTCAGTCAAGTTCTTTCAGTTCTATGATCTTCCGGGCTGACCGTACTTATGGCCGATAAGGTCAGATCTGTCACAGGGTCATAATATGGATTATGGTCTAATTACATGACTGGCATATTGAAATGACCAACTTTGTCAATCAGCGTTTGTACCGCTGCGGGTTGGTACAGTAACTCAGTAGAAGCGATTTCTGGTCCGTTGCCTGTGTCCTCTTTAGTCTATCTTCACGTTCATTTATAGCGTCGGTGTTATAAAAAAAAATTCAGGAATGCGCTTTTTTGTGGTCAGCTTTTTTTTTATACACTTTTTATTTTTGTCCTAAATGCTCAGACAACGACGTCAACAGATTTTTTTTTTTATCCATCAAGCAACAGATTTGAAAAAAAAAATGTAATCCTGAAAGAGTACATGTTGTCGTTGTTGTTGTCTGTGGTGGTGGTGAAGGTTAATTAATCCACAGATTGTGTGTGCGTGTGTGTGATGTTGGTTTGGTCTGCATACATATGGTTTTGTTATGTGTGTTTTAGTTGTATGTGCGTGCGTAGATTAGAAGTGCATAGATTAGACTTTTTTAAAGGTAGTGAGATTCTCCATATATATATATTTTTGTAACGCGCTTAGAGCCCACTGCTCCTGGGGATTCAGCGCGATATAAATGCTCTTTATTTATTTATTTTTTTTTTTTTTGGTGGTGGTTGTGGTGGCGTTTTAACCACTTGATTGCTACTGCTGATAGAGTTCGGCAATAAAAACGCGCCCTTGGCCGCGCAGTAGGAGTCAAGGGGGTAGTTTTTTTTCCTAACCTCGGTCTGATTATGAAATACATTTTAATCCTTTCAAGTCACACCCCAAAAAAAAAAAAAAAAAAAAAAACCAACAACAACAAAAAAAAAAATTCTTCAAAAAGAGTCGCTCAGTAGGCGCATATCAGCAATTGCAGCCGATTACAGAAAGTTTTTCAGTCCGTCGAACTTACTTCTGTCTGAGCAGAGATGCTCTCCCCTTGAGAGGGCGCAGGTAATAGAAGTTGGCACAGACAACTGGGCTAATCAGCCCGGACTGTAACTGGCTACTTCATGTCAGCAGACGATCCTTTAAAAGCTCTCCTAAAGCCAGGGCGCGCACTGAAAGCCCCATTGCACCTCGTTTATTCCACTTATATACCTCGATGAAAAGGAGCTCTTGCAAAAGGCCAAGGAAGCCGGTTACCCTTGCAGAAGGCGTTACCCATACTTCTAACCTGGGCCGCACTGCTAAAGCCCCAGTATACATGTCTTCTTCCGTATACCTTTCACGGCTGAAGAAGCTCTCTTGCCTAACAACTATGTACCAGTTGTAGGAGATGGATTGATCATGATAAAGGCGCCAAGCTCATCTGACACTGAGGGGAGAGAGAGAGAGAGAGAGAGAGAGAGAGAGAGAGAGAGAGAGAGAGAGAGAGAGAGAGAGAGAGAGAGAGAGAGAGAGAGAGAGAGAGAGAGAGAGAGAGAGAGAGAGAATCAATGAATCAATGAAACTTTATTTTACAACGGTATAGACATTGACATCGTCATCGACACAGCCATTTTACAAACCTGCCGTTGCTAACGACTACAAGACTAAATACAAATATACATACATTTAAGTAAACATAATACTTGCAAACAATTGACAACACTGTTCACATAGACAGACATACTCATAGACTCACAGACACCCCCACCCCCACCCCCACCCGCCCCCCTTCACACATAGACAGAGCTAAGTAGTCCAAATGATAAATGAAAAGGATAACAGGCTTAATTGGGAATAAATTGGACCCAGCATAAAAAGAGACATATAATACAAGTGGTTAAGGCATCCCTACGAGTGATCCACAAAATATTTGCAGAGACCAATGGTCACCCTTTTTAAAACAGGCTAGCGAGGAGGTGGATTTTACATGGTCGGAAAGCGCATTCCAGATAAGTGTCCCTGAGAACCTGAGAAGAACAAGCTAGTTTTATATAGATAGATAGAGAGAGAGAGAGAGAGAGAGAGAGAGAGAGAGAGAGAGAGAGAGAGAGAGAGAGAGAGAGAGAGAGAGAGAGAGAGAGAGAGAGAGAGAGAGAGAGAGAGAGAATGACAATGACAATGACGCATCACAGTCAGTGCCACAACAGTGGATAAGAAACACTTAAAAACCCTATCAGACATAAACTGTGCCTCACACACACCAGGAGAGACTATAACCCATTTAACCCGAACGCCATACAGCAGGAGATGTATTGACCATGATAATTCAAGGGTAGTGCCTAAAGGCGCCAAGCTAATCTGGCACTACCCTTGAATTATCATGGTCAATCCGTCTTCTGCGAGTGGTGCATAGTCTTTGGGTAATAACTCCGAAATTTGGGGGAATTCGGCCGAGGGGTTCAATGGGTTAGAACAAGACAATCAATATCACAAATCACAGCAACTGAGTTTGCTGAGGCCTACAACGGACCTTTAAAGCAAGCCATGAAAGTCAGTAAATAAAGGACCACCTGTGAAAGAGCCAAACTATTCTGGGCGAATCCGCCGTGTTTTAAACTCGTTTTCTCAGTCGGCGTGCAGATCTGTCAACTTCACAGCCTGCAGAGGAGAACTGAAGGAAAGGTGAAGTGGAAACTGTCTTGAAATCTGCAGACCGCAGCAGGATTTGGAGGGCGCTGGGGTGGGGGGGGGGGGGTGAGAGAGAGAGAGAGAGAGAGAGAGAGAGAGAGAGAGAGAGAGAGAGAGAGAGAGAGAGATGCTACTGACATACGCAAAAAACGTTGATTTCAACAACAGCCTTTGATGATATGGTAAACGAATTATTGAATTATAAAGCAAGTGACAAAAAAGATGATATCGTACAAACAGAATGTCACAATGAAGTCAGTCAGTCATACAGTCAGTCGGTTAATATAATTTACATTTTTACGCATGTGTGCACGTCTCATGCATATCAGCAGACGCCACTAAAGCGCTTTCCACCTGATCAAGATGAAGACGGAAAAAGAAGCCGAACACCGCAATGCGCAACTGAAAAGTCCATCGCGCCAACGTCGGTCGCCGTTGGCCCGCGCACGGCCGTGCGCGGGCCAACGGCGGCCGACGTCGGCCCAAAGGCCTTTGCGCACTGGGAAGAACTGCCGAGTAGAAAGGCACATTTAGTTTTTATGGTTTAGCTCAACGTGTATCGGATAATGATAATATAATGTTGGAAGACTGTAAGCCCACAAACCAGATCCCAGCACGATTATCTGGCCCCAGTTGTCTGACTAATTAACACTCAATTTAGCCGCCGTTAGGCGGCGCCAGGCTATTAGAAGATATTTACAATCAACCCCGCACTCTTCTTATCCTCGAGTGGAGTCACTGCTTGAAATCACATTTACGTCCTTCATTTGAGCAGCTGGCACAGATTTAAATGTACCGACCATAAACGAGGCAAGTGTTGATGGACAGAGTATACATACCAAGGGGGATCACTCAACGCTTAGCGTTGAGTGACACCCTTTGATATACATACTGAATTCATCGGACAGACAGCGCTGAGTGGCGCTCACTTGGCACGGTATATTCATGACTAGACGAACATTTTGAGATCATGTGTTTCTATTTCGGCCTGCGGCTGAAGGGTTTCGCTGTTGGTGTAAGCTCAGTTGATTACTACGGCCGGCATGGCCGGACGAGCCGCAAAGCGTGCGCCCGACTGGTTGCTCCCCTTTGTATACAGACGTTACTACCCTTGATAACTTGTGCCCTTTGTTGTTGTTGTTGTTGTTGTTGCACGTGACAGCGGTCGGAACTTAACTCATTGGAGACGCGCCATAAACGGATACGCGGCGATTTGCCGCGTATCCGTATAAGGCGCGTCTCCAATGAGTTACGTGAACGATTGAAAGGTAGTAGTATTAATGAGGAAGGTTTTCACGTCGCTCTGTGTTGAGGCCCGGATTGATGAATGGTTTAACCCATTCAACCCTGACGCACTACAGCAGGAGATGGATCGACCATGATAATTCAAGGGTAGTGCCAGATTAGGTTGGCGCCTGTCGGCGCCAAGCCGGGCTACAACTGGCACTACCCTTGAATTATCATGGTCGGTCCATCGAGTCCTGCAACTGGTGCATACGGTCAGTCGTTAGATGACGCCTCCAACACTTTGGGAAATACGTGCGTGGGGTTGAATGAGTTAACCCTTTGGCTGTCGGTAGCGTGTTTGGTTGTGGTGATTCCTGCAGGAATCAGTCGCCTCCACTAAACACGCTAACAAAAGTCAAAGGATTAACTTTATTTGCCCGGCGACGGTAAGGAAAATAACGAACGTTTCAAGGAAACAGAGTCGCCCCACTACAAAACAGAAATGGTAGAACTGTAAAACTCTGTATCAACTTCCACTGTATAACACGTATAACACTCGGCCATAACAAAACATAATTTAAGGTTTTCTCTACTGAAAGATCTCCGCTGCCGCGGGGGATATACGGATTCCAATCGTTGGCCGCTATGATCACTGTGGCTAGTTTCGGCTGTGCTGTATGCCGTTCAGTCACTTTTACCTTTTTAGATAGAAGCGTAACTGTTATGAGTCTGATTAGGGGCTTGCTGAGGCCGGGGTGATGTGGTCTGTATCGAGGCTTATCTGATGTTAGATACAGGCGTTCAAGCCGAGACAAGATTCGAAACGCAGTCAGCGATGGCTCTCTGGGATGCCCGGGTGTACGAAAATCACTTTTTCAGTTTCAAAAAGAAACCCGGAATATGTTAGAAACTATGTTACTGCCATACTCACTAACGGTTACTGAATCTGCGAGAGGGCATTTACTGATAGTTTGATAAAAAGTGATGCAAATTATTTTTAGAAACTCTAAATTAAAAGTGTATATGTGTGTGTGTGTGTGTGTGTGTGTGTGTGTGTGTGTGTGTGTGTGTGTGTGTGTGTGTGTGTGAGAGGGTGTGTGTGTGTGTGTCTGTGTGAGTGTGTGTGTGTGTTTGTGAGTGTGTGTGTGTGTATGTGTGTGTCTGTGTGTGTGTGTGTGTGTGTGTGTGTGTGTGTGTGTGTGTGTGTGTGTGTGTGTGTGTCAGTGTATGTGTGTGTCAGTGTGTGTGTGTGTTAGTGTGTGTGTGTGTGTGTCTGTGATTGTATGTGTGTGTGTGTGTGAGAGTGTGTGTGTATGTGTGTGTCAGTGTGTGTGTGTGTCAGTGTGTGTGTGTGTGTGTGTGTGTGTGTGTGTGTGTGTGTGTGTGTGTGTGTGTGTGTGTGTGTGTGTGTGTGTGTGTGTGATATCTGACCTTGATATGAACGAAGTGCCGTATCACACATCTTTAGTATGTCCCGCCCTTAACAGTTATATATACTTTACTTACGATTCTGTACCGCAAACGGAGTAAATCCTCAGAGTTTAAGCGTGTGCCCGTACATTTAGACTCGAACGAGACATATACTGCAGGCCGCGCGTGCTGCTATTTACGGATTCCCAGTATCTCACCTAGTCCATCAGGTGAAGAGCGCGCACACAGGTAGACGATAAGACCGGCAGACGGCAGACACGCTTTACGTAATAAGTGCCGCTATTCCCTCATTTACCCGGCAGCCATGAAATGACCCACCTGTGTGCGCTGGTCTGCGATTTTGGACCTTACGGCCATAGACCGTAAGGTCCAAAATCACAGGCCAGCACACATTTTCTGATCGTCCGCTAGACGCTCATTATCAAGCCACTGAAGATGGATCGACAGTGCGTGCGCGGCAGAGGGATAGATGATGTTGATGAGATGAATGAATGAGGGGTCTGGAGGCAATTAGCCCTTTTAGCCCCACGGGTGCATTTCCATATTTTGGAAGTGTTACTTAACAACTATGTGAAGTGCCAGCTGCAGGAAGTGTATTGACCATGATAAATCAAGGGTAGTGCCAGATTAGCTTGGCGCCTGAAGGTGCATTTCCATATTTTGGAAGTGTTACTTAACAACTATGTGCCAGCTGCAGGAAGTGTATTGACCATGATAAATCAAGGGTAGTGCCAGATTAGCTTGGCGCCTGAAGGTGCATTTCCATATTTTGGAAGTGTTACTTAACAACTATGTGCCAGCTGCAGGAAGTGTATTGACCATGATAAATCAAGGGTAGTGCCAGATTAGCTTGGCGCCTGAAGGTGCATTTCCATATTTTGGAAGTGTTACTTAACAACTATGTGCCAGCTGCAGGAAGTGTATTGACCATGATAAATCAAGGGTAGTGCCAGATTAGCTTGGCGCCTGAAGGTGCCAAGCTAATCTGACACTACCCTTGAATTATCATGGTCAATCAACCCGTCCTGCTGTAGGGCGTTGGCGCTAAATGGGTTAAGGCTGACGGCAAACGCCTTGCGGAAAACGTATAACTGAACGGATTCTGTGGAGTGAGACTGGGCAACCACGCTGATCTGTTGTTGGTCATGTATGCAGCAGGCAGCGGCAAGGGTTTGATGGTGAATTCCTTGCGTTACTAGAGGAAAGACTTCATAACTGACTGAATCAGATTTTATAACTTTAAGCAATTACAGTTATATAAGACAGCGCGTGGTGTCTAGATGACGATTAGGTCAGTAACCGGACTGGTCAAATTATCCCTCTTGAAAACAGTGGCATATGCATCAAACTGGCTGGCTAAACCAAGTGAGGGTAAACCGTAGGTCTCAAACCCTTGGTGAGGCAGGACTTGCTCATCCTAGCATGCAAAGTCTGTCACCGGCCGACTGGGCGGAGGAAACTCAATCAAGGGGTTCAACGGCCAAGAGGGCGGGTCAGCAGTGCACTGTGGAGTGCATAGGGCATGTCAGAGCACAGAAGAAGACATGGCCATCCACTGCAGCCAAGGAAGCTACCAGTTGTAAAGTCTCATCGTGCCACTGGACTCTGTTTTCTGCGGCCGAGAGGGTGGGGTTGCTCCAGCGCAACAGCTTCTCCACCAAAATCTCCTTCACGCGCAGGTTTTGTATCTTCACTTTCACCAAATCTGCTACTTCATCTTCTTTTTTCTTCTGCCTCCTCCAGAAGTCCTGCGGCGATGGGGAACGGGTGAAACGACAGGTAAAGGTTAATACTGGGAGTCGCAGCTCCGAACCTGCACGTAAGCGGTCTGTGGACCAGTGGTTGCTCTTCCCTGTACCAGGGGCAGCAGGAAAGTTCGGCAGCATCCCAGGCGACTGAGCAGCCCTCTTCAGGACAGCACTGCTCACCCTAGTAAGGGAGGAAACTAGAAAAGGTGTTCCAAACATTGCCTGCACTACACAAACCGGTCAGCTTACCGCGGCTGGCGGTTTAAACCTTTTATGCGGTCAAAAAAGAAAAACAAAAAAAGAAACTTACTCTCGGTACGTGGAACTTACGAACCCTGTTGGACAGAGATCAGACGAAGAGACCACACAGAAGAACAGCCCTCATAGCCAGGGAGCTGGCGAGATATAAAATCGACATTGCGGCTCTTAGCGAAACCAGATTTGCTGACAAAGGCTCGATCTGTGAACCTGAGGGTGGGTACACCTTTTTCTGGAAGGGTAAAGCTGAGAACGAGGACAGGATACACGGAGTTGGCTTCGCCATCCGCACCACGCTCCTCCGACAGCTGCCTTCTCTTCCCACTGGCATCAGCGAACGATTGATGAAGCTCCGTTTAACCATCTCCCACACCCGACATGTCACTATCATCAGTGCCTATGCTCCGACACTAACCAACGCCGATGACGACAAGGAGGCGTTCTATGAGAGACTCAACTCCCTCCTGAAGTCCACTCCTGCAAGTGACAAACTCATCGTGCTTGTGACTTCAATGCTCGAATTGGGCGCGAATGTGAATGCTGGGAAGGAGTGATGGGACCACACGGGCTGGGCAAGATGAACAGCAATGGCCTGCTGCTGCTGACATTGTGCACTGAGAATGGACTCGCCATCACCAAAACCCTCTTCAGGCTGGCTAGTAAGTACAAGACAACATGGATGCATCCCAGATCCAAGCAGTGGCACCTCATAGACTATGTCATTGCCCGCCAGCGGGATACTCGTGATGTCAGAATCACCAGAGCCATGAGAGGAGCCGAGTGCTGGACCGACCATCGGCTGGTGCGGTCTGTCCTCAACTTGCACATTGCACCAGCACACAGGAAGAGACCGAAGCTCACCCGACCTTCATTCAACTTGGCCAAGCTGAAGTGCCCGGACATCAAGGAAAACTTACAGTCCCACCTTGATGACCTGCTAACTGCCCATGGACCGTTGACTGGCAACCCAACTGAAATGTGGAACCAGTTCAAGGGGATGGTGACGGAGTCTGCCAAAGACGTGCTTGGACCCAAGCAGAGAGTACACAAGGATTGGTTTGATGAGAACAATGAAGATATCAACAAGCTACTGGAGCAAAAGCGCAGTGCCTTCATCGAGTGGCAGAACGACATCAACTCCTTGTCCAAAAAGACCGCTTCAAACACCTCCAGAGAAAAGCCCAGAGAGAGCTCCGCAACATACAGGACACCTGGTGGGACGGCAAAGCAAAAGAACTTGAACACTTTGCTGAATCCAGCAACTCCAAGGAGTTTTTCAGCGCTATGAAAGCTGTCTACGGCCCTGCCAGACCCAGCACAACACCTCTCTTTTCCGCCGACGGCTTCATCTTGCTAAAGGACAAAGGCAGCATCACTGAGCGCTGGAGAGAACACTTCTCAAATCTGCTGAACCTGCCTTCCACTGTAAATCCCGCGGCCCTTGACATGATTCCCCAGAAGCCGACACTGGATGACCTTGACCTCCCGCCAACCCTGGACGAGGTAAAAAAAAAAAAAAAAGCGATCAACCAGACTAGCTCCGGCAAGGCTGCAAGATTGGACGGCATCCCCGCAAAGCTCTTCAAGGCAGCTGGACCTGAGACCCTTGATGCCTTCCTCAACATTCTGACATGCATCTGGGCAGAGGAGAACGTGCCACAGGAATTTAGAGATGCTACAATCGTCTCCCTGTTCAAGAACAAGGGCAGCAAAGCAGACTGTGCCAATTACCGAGGGATCTCACTCTTGTCCATTGCTGGCAAGATCCTTGCGAGAGTCATCCTCAACCGCCTGATCAGCTCTGTATCTGAGGAAGCACTCCCAGAGGCTCAGTATGGCTTCAGACCCGGCCGCAGCACAGTCGACATGGTCTTCTCTGTGATACAGGTCCTGGAGAAATGCATTGAGCAGAACATGGACCTCTACGCTGTCTTCATAGATCTGACCAAAGTATTCGACACCGTGAACAGAGAAGCGCTTTGGGTCATCCTCGCAAAGCTCGGCTGCCCCGTGAAGTTCACCAACATCATCCGCCTCTTCCATGATGGAATGGTAGGAGTTGTCCAGTCAAACGGCGACACATCCTCACCCTTCGACATTTCCAACGGTGTGAAACAAGGTTGTGTTCTTGCCCCCGTGATGTTCAACCTGTTCTTCACGTGTGTCCTGACCCATGCAGTACGTGACCTTGAGAAGGGAGTGTACCTGAAGTACAGACTAGACGGCTCTCTCTCTTCGACCTCCGTCGACTGAACGCCAGGACCAAGACCATCGAGAGACTGATCCTTGAGGCGCTGTTTGCCGATGACTGTGCGCTGATGGCGCACACGGAGTCTGACCTCCAGACCATTGTCAACAGGTTCTCAGAAGCCTCTCGACTGTTTGGCCTCACCATCAGTCTCAGCAAGACCGAGGTCCTGCACCAACCAGCCCCAGGTACAAGAGCCCCCGCCCCCCCCCCCCCCACACCCACCCACCCAAAGTGTACATCGAAGGCACCGATTGATTGATTGATTGTACATTGCTTAACGTCCCGACAGCAACAAGGCTTTCTCAGGACGTGCCTGCACTGCTTGTGAAAAAAAAAAAAAAAACTAAACAGAAAATTGAATGTATGTCGCCAGCCGTTCAAATACGTTAAATAAACCTACATCATGGGGCCTAAATAAAGCTGTGACCATTTAGCAACACACATCCAATATCAAGAGCTACAGGCAGCGCAGACAGTAGGGAGAGTTTTAAAAAGACAAATACAGGTGAATGGACCAAGGGTAGACAGAAACACATGCCCCAGAATAGAAAGGAAACCCACCCTGTGGGGCTGACCAGGGTGACCATGGGAACTAAAAAGTACCTAACCCCACCCAAGTCCCCCAGGGCAGACTCGGGTGGGGTAATCGAAGGCACCGAGCTGAAGACTGTCGACCAGTTCAAGTACCTTGGGAGCATCATCTCTTCTGACGGTACTATCGACAAGGAAATCGCAGCTCGCATCAGCAAAGCCCTGTGTCGCCTGCGCACTCGTGTGTTGAATAACAACATCGTCAAGCTCTCCACCAAGATCAAAGTCTACAAGGCAGTAGTTCTCCCCAGCCTCCTCTACGGCTGTGAGTCGTGGACGCTGTACAGAAAGCACCTCAAGCAGCTTGAACATTTCCACATGAGATCCCTGCGCTCACTAATGGGCATCAAATGGCAAGACAGGGTGACAAACCTGGAAGTCCTGGACAATGCTGGCTTTGTGAGTGTTGAAGCCTTGATCTTAAAGACACAACTCCGCTGGACAGGTCATGTCATACGCATGGATGATTCTCGCATGCCACGCCAACTCCTGTATGGTGCACTCTCAAAAGGCCACAGGAAGCAAGGACGGCCAAAGAAACGCCTCAAAGACTGCATAAAAGACAGCCTCAAGCACTGCGTCTTCCCAGTAAAGGAACTTGAAGCACAAGACAGATCCGGCTGGCGTGCCGCCACCAGGAAAGCCTGCACGCTCTTTGAACAAAATCGGCGCGAACGGATCACCAGTGCCAGAGCTCGCAGAAAGACAGCGTCGACTCTCCCCACAGCTACGTTCCAGTGCCCCCATTGCCCTCGCAGGTGTGGCTCCAGGATTGGCTTCGCCAGCCACACCCGCACCCACAAATAGAAGTCATGCACAATGACGACATCATCGGTTTCGATGGTCTACCCATTATGCATCAAACTTCAACCCATTCGGTCCCGAGAAAATTTGAACACCAGCCAACGGCAAGAGTCATAGATCCTCATGAGCCCCCGCTGTTGCGGGGGCTCATGAGGATCTATGCCTCGTGCTGTCACCAGGGCAACCCGCAGGCTGATCTGTTGTTGGTCATGTATGCCTCAGGCAGCGGCAAGGGTTTGATGTTGAATTCCTTGCGTTACTAGAGGAAAGACTTCATAACTGACTGAATCAGATTTTATACTTTAAGTAATTACAGTTAAATAAGATAGCGCGTGGTGTCTAGATGACGATTAGGTCAGTGACCAGACAGGTCAAATGATCCCTCTTAAAAACAGTGGCATATGCATCAAACTTCAACCCGTTCGGTCCCGAGAAAACTTGAACACTCCGAGAAAAACTCCCGAGAAAACTTGAACACCAGCCAACGGCAAGAGGCATAGATCCGGGGGCTCATGAGGATCTATACCTCTTGCTGTCACCACATT
The DNA here is from genome assembly GCA_036245525.1 of Semisulcospira habei. NCBI lineage: Eukaryota > Metazoa > Mollusca > Gastropoda > Semisulcospiridae > Semisulcospira > Semisulcospira habei. Next base: position 208,426,543 of record BTPG01000001.1, read on the forward strand.
GAATCCATGTTCCTCGGACAGCAAGTTTTTTTTTTAAAGTCCCTTCTATTTTTATAGAAGGGACTTTTTAGGATGGGTCGCGGTGGGGCAAATTTAATAACATGTCCATGATGTCAAAGGTGGGCAGGCTAAAACTGTAACAATTGAAGTAACAAGATAAAAATTACGTCATGTCTAGTTACGCTAACCTCGCTGCTGAACGTACATTTGGCGCGAAGCGCCGTTCTTGCGTATGTATGTATGTATGTATGCATGTGTGTGCGTATGTATGTAAACAAGAGAATCCCCGATATTTCTGTACACACAAGCTTCAAACTTGGCGAAATACTTTTTTAAGTGGGTGGCTGAGAGAGCCTCCGAGCATATTGAAATTGAATGTCTCATTGAAGACATAAACAACCGTTCATGTGAAGTCTGTTGACCCAGATTAGAGTCCGTTATTTTTGTCATATTTACTTGAACTTTTGCATATAGGTAGTTTGGAGAAAGAGATTATATGAGTTCGTTAGCCAGCATTGTATCCTTTCAACTTCTGTAGTAAAAATTAATTCTTTTCAGAAAAGAATTAAAACACTTAAAAACCTTTACTTCTAGAGAAAATCAGACAGTGGCGGTGAAGTAAAAGAGGCACCAAGCAGACACTGACACAATACTCTAAAATTGACGTCATTCTCTCTCTCTCTCTCTCTCTCTCTCTCTCTCTCTCTCTCTCTCTCTCTCTCTCTCTCTCTCTCTCTCTCTCTCTCTCTCTCTCACACACACACACACACACACACACACACACAAATGCGCGCATCTCCAGGAGGAATAGATCCTCATGCGCCCTCCAGGCGCATGAGGATCTATGCCTCTTGGCGGGAGATGTTTGGAGCGCGCGCGCGCGCGCGCGCACGCACACACTAACAGGCACACACACATCGACGCGCTTTCAGAAGAGCATGCAGGTGACCCGTGTACTTAGTATATCACGTAGCTAGGTAAAGTCAATCTGCTTTCTCACAAATTATAGCAAGACTGAAATTGTACCGTGAAGTTCTAGTTTTTTCATCATTTTCTCAAGCCTATGAAGCGAAAGTGAAACTCATATCACGTAAAATATAAAATTACGTAAAAACTAAAACTTACGTCATGACAAATGACGTTTGACAAATCAATGACGCGTATGTCCTGCGCCCCTAATAAAACTCACTGACGCTTTGGCTGATCTGCGAGACTTTTTCAATAGGAGATAATTCAACATCAGAATCAGGTCAAAGACAAAAGGTAGAGACCATTGACAGCGAGGACAGCTCTGATATAGAAGGGACTTTGTGGGTTATGGTTCATCTCATCTTTATTTATTTATTTTATTTTTTTGGTCTTGGATTAGCGTAGATTGCAGAAACACCGTCTGCATCAGCTGACATTAAACGGGTTAAACAAGCATTCAACCGACAGTCCAATTGAACAACTAACCAACAAGCTGTCCAACCAACCAATCAAACAACCATTCAACGAACCAACTAACAGCCATTCACTAAATAATAAACCGTACAGGATGCGTGTGTTTGAGAAAATCATTGAAAACCCGTTTTGCTTTTATGCAGATCTTCTATGATGACGTCAACATTTTCGATCTTCCCCAAGGGGACCAAGCGGCGGAACAACAGCCAGAGTTATGCCCCCCTGTTCCTTCCGTACTTCCGGACGGCTCCTGTCATGCGAAAAAGTGTACTTCCGATCGGGTGTGCGCCAGAGGGGGTGCAAACCGGAAGTGCTGCTATAATGGATGTATATACACATGTTTGCCAGAATTAACACCACCAGCGTGTGAGTATTATCTTATATTGTAGTACAGTCAACAGGAAACAAAAAAAGCAAACGATCAGTCACACACACACACACACACACACACACACACACACACACACACACACACACACACACACACACACACACACACACACACACACACACACACACACAAAGTGGACGCACACTACATGTATTAAATATCTGACATGTTCCCTCAAAAACTTCAACCTTAACCCATTCAGCCCTAACGCACTACAGCAGGAGGTGGATCGACCATGATAATTCAAGGGTAGTGCCACTGTAGCTTGGCGCCCTTGAATTATCATGGTCGATCCATCTCCTGCAACAGGTGCATAGTCAGATGACGTGACGCTTCCGGCAAAATTTGGGAAATACCGGCGTCGGGCTCAGTGAATGAGTTAAAAATAATGTATGTTGATTTGTGTTAAAATCAGCAGGTTAAAAATAATGGGTTTTTTTTTCCTATTAACTCTCTAACAAAGACAATAAGCGCAAAAGTCTGTGATTTTGAATCTTACGACTGAACTTACTCAGCTACTCTGGCACCATGTCTGAACTGTCATGGTCGAACTTTGTCTGAACTGAACTGTAATATTGTCTTCAGAGCATACCTTTGACATTTTGGAAATTTTTACCTTAATTAACTCATTCTACCCAGACACACCACAGCAAGATCTGGATCGACCATGATAGTTCAAGGGTGATGCCAGAATAGCTTGGCGCCTATGGGCGCCAAGCTATTCTGGCATCACCCTTGAACTATCATGGTCGATCTGTGTCCTGCACTAGAGTGCAGTCTTCAGAGGACCGGCAAAATTTGGGGATTTCAGTGTTGGGGTAAAATGAGTTAACCCGGCTTTGGCTGTCGCGGTACCGTATCGGTTTCCTGCTGGAATCATCTCGACAAAAACCGCTACCGACAGCCAAAGTGTGGGGCTGTGTATGTTAACGTCTTTAGGTACGAAGTCCCAGACCATGGCATGTGAAAGTTTTCTTTCTGCGAGTCACTTTGGCAACTACTTCCATTTTTCCACGTTTCCATTTCTGTCTAGTTCTGGACTGGATACGGGAGCCCAGGAGGCGTCTGAGCTCAGGTGAGTTATGTGCCCTTAGCTTGACCTTACAAAGGTCAGATTGTGAGGAATGGCCAAAGTTCAAGGGAATCCGGTGTGTTTGTCTTAGAGATAATGCCTGTTTGAACACCTTGCGGGAAAATACGGCCGATAGGAAGAGTATACCGGTGTTCATTTGCCGTGATTTTGGGGGCATGTTTTTGCACTTAACTTAAAGGAACATTTTTCTGCTCAATAGCGGCTCACAGCACGTGTCCCGTTTGCCGTCACAAAAGCGTCACAACTCAGTCTGGTCAACGTAATATGTAATAGACGCAGCTCCGTTGACAGCCTAATTGGATGGTTTTCCTTCCACACAAAAATTCAATTGACCACACTAATGAGATACTCAGAATCACCGTTTAGCTTGAACTCCGTGAGGTCATTGTGAGAGTTCAGTCACATTTTTAATCCCAGTGGCACAGTCCAAATTTCAGTTAAATAGCCTATACATTTTTGGTTCAGTTGCAACGGTCCGCTCTTATATTTGTGGTGGTAATAGCACAGTTAATAAAAACAAATTCATATTCCCATGCTCTGTGTGTTCTGTGAAACATAACACAATATTTGGTCTATTTTTAATTTATAATAACAGATAACAATGAAATAAATACACTGTGCAGATAATGAATGAATGAATGAATATGGATCGATCGATCGATCAATCGATCAGTCAGTCAGTCAGTCAATCAGTCCATGCAGATAATATGTATACATTAAGCAAACTGTGCACGCACAGGTGTGTTGAAAACTTGAGCAAATGGTTACCCAATGCGCAAAAAGACATCGGGCCCGATGTCGGCCCGATGGCCTTTGCGCACTGGAGTCGGATGCCATGTGAAGCCGATAAGACGTATCTGGTGTCTGCAGCTGCTTGTATTTGGGGGTTGTAGAATACCTTCCAGCGACAACTGCCACAGCTGCACAAGGATAGTGCCTGATTAGCTTGGTGCCTTCACAGGCGCCAAGCTAATCAGACACTTCCCGTGAGCTATTACGGTTGATCCGTTAAAGTTCTTTGTCGCAGTTTTTCTGTTGAAACGTGGTGAATGCTTCTAAAAAAGATCAGTACAGAGACCCATTTTGAAAATGAAAGGCCGCACGTATAAAACGATTCGTCGGCTCGATGGCCTTTTGCGCATTGGGATTTTTGTTTGTGTGTCTGTGGGGCAGTTCTTCCCCCGCCGCGCGGCTTATTAGGGAACAAAACTGAATCACAACGTATGCAAACACAAACTTGAGCGGCCATGCCCTGTTTGACACCAAGACGTTTACTTTGACATGCCTTGACGCGCTGGAAATGCCGTATGTCATTCTGTGATTTTAGACGTTATGGCTCTAGACCGTGAAGTTCAAAATCCCAGACCAGCACACTGCCGATATACTGCACGCGTCACAATGACAGGGAGTATAACAAGATGAAGGCCGAATGTTCCGGTATTAACATTTGTTAAACACTAAGGCATTGCAAGTGTGCAGGCCCGGATATGAGGGGGAAACGGGGAATTGTTCACACACTTTTGCACCGTCAGATGTCCATGCAATGTATGATGGTTCAGACTGTATGTGTTCTTGGCACGCGGCTTTTCTCACAGTAGGCCTAATGTTCGTGGAAGTGTACAAAGACAAAAAAAATTTTAAAAAAAGAAAGAAAGAAAGAAAAAAAGACTAGCCATATGCCAAGCACTTACCCAATGCGCAAAAGGCCATCGGGCCGACCTCGGGCCGATCGCCTTTTGCACGCTGAGTATAAGCTGATAAAACTATTTTAAAAATTGACTCTGGCTTATTTACTGTAGTAGTATTTCAATCGTTTATTTTTAGTATGTTGCTCAATTTGTATTGTTCATTTTTATTAAACTCTATTTTTTTTATTTATTTTATTTTTTTTTTCTTTCGTATTGCTGTTGAATTTTCTGATTTAAAAGAAGACAAGTAACACGAATTTCTTGTTTGTAGGTCTCTCTTGGTTGATCGCAGGACCAGACCATGCAAATGAAGGTAAGACTGGCGTGTGTAAGGGAAAAGAAAACGAAAGAAATATGTGAACGTTGAATGCTATAGTGGAAAGCAAGTAGCTTCCGACCCGCGAGACAATGCACCGCCTATTCCCCACTCCACCTCTCAACCCCCCCCCCCAACCCCCATTCCCCCCACCCCCATCTCCCCTCCCTGGCGGCCACCCCACCCCTGCACACACACACACACACACACACACACACACACACACACACACACACACACACACACACACACACACACGCACGCACGCACACACGCACGCACACACACACACACACACACTCACTACATACACACAATTACACAATTAACCCATTTAGCCCCGAGTCCCTACAGCAGGAGATTGATTCTCCATGATAATTCAAGGGTAGTGCCAGATTAGCTTGGCGCCTGACGGCGCCAAGCTAATCTGGCACTACCCTTGAATTATCAGGGACAATCAATCTCCTGCAACTGGTACATAGTCATTAGGCAACACCTCCAAAGTTTGAGAAGTGGGATCTTGGGGGTTAAAGGATTAAGGCAGTAAGTCAATATTTGTAAAAAGCGAGATTTTCACTGTACTACAATGATCATCTCGCTTTTCACAAGAAAATGGACTGAAGCTACTGTCTTTTGCCTGCACAAGTTAATATAGCGAAGGACTGTGTTTCTTCTGTCAGTAACAACGTTTACCAATGATTCAGACCTCTTCAATGGATAGAATCACTTGCAGACGTGGGCCTAAAAACGCATGTTCATGATGTGTATTAACTCATTTTGCCCGCGACACACCACAGCAAGATATGGCTCGACCATGATAGTTCAAGGGTGGTGCCAGAATAGGCGCCAAGCTATTCTGCCACCGCCCTTGAACTGTCATGGTCGATCTGTCTCACCTGGATTGCAATGCAGTCCTCAGAGGATAACTCCAAAATGTGGGTATTTCGTACCTCGGGCACAATGAGTTAACACACGCGACACTTTCGGATACGCGGCCTGTGTCGCGTATTTGGATGAGGCGTGTCTCGAATGAGTTAACTCACAACTGATTTCCCTCAGTTAATACAATGTAGTATCCTTTCATACCCATCATGAAAACACTTTCGTCGTTAGTTTTGTTTCATTACATTTTTTTAAAAAATCTGTAATCTTGATTACAGGCGGCGCTGTGAGTCTTTTTGGTGTTGTGGTGATATAGAATTATATTTTAATAGTAATAATAATGATGATAATAATAATAATAACAATAATAAGATTAATAATATTATACAATAATTATAATATGAATATTATGTATAATGATATTATTCTTAATAATAATAACTTTAGTATTATATAGTACTACTACTAATACTACTACTACTACTAATAATAATAGTATTATTACGCTATACTTTAAAACTATTTATTATAATTGTTGTTGTGATGACGGTCGTAGTAACATGCACTAGACGTCAGCTTTCTTCAATATTTATGAACGAAAACACTGTGTATTGCAGAGGAGCCGTGCAGTACAACACCAGTGGAAGACGACTCGGATCCCTTGCTGTGCCCCACTGGCTACGTCTGCAACATCTATGACGAGGGGATCATAGAGAAGGGAATTCCTAACCAGGGCGTCTGCATCAAAGCCACTGATGATGAAACCACAGATGGTGCGTATTAATACCGTGGATTAACTCAGTCATTAGAGGCGTGCCGCCTCCGGATACGCGGATTATGCCGCGTATCCGGAGGCGGCACGTCTTCAATGAGTTAAAAGCCCGCGGATAAACATGCGATATCGCCCGCTCAGTGTCAGCTCAGTGACTGATACAGACTGTGTTTCCGTGGTCAGTCTTCGTTAACTTAAGAAGAAAAAAAAAAAAAGACTAGATGTCCCAGGAACAGGGATTCAAAGTGGTGTCAGCAAGAGGCATAGATCCTCATGAGCCCCCGCAGTTGCGGGGGCTCATGATCATTCCTCTTGCAGTTGGGTCAGTGGTGTTTATATTTTACTGAATGAGCTAGTCCACTATTTGCAGGTTTGCGTCAAACGGACGAGCAGTTTAGTTTTTAAATTATATTATTGATTTTTTAAAATAGCTGTTTGAAGAATATTATTTGTTGTTGAATATTATTTTGTGACGTTACTGTGATCTTTCTTAGGAAAGGGGAGGGGAGGGGGGGGGGAGGGGAAGGGAGTTTTGTTGATTTTTGTTTGGGGGGGGTGGGGGGGGGGGGAGGTTACAAAATTGTAAATAGCAGTTCACATTACGGGTGTGTACACATTCAGCCTATCCTATAAGCTCACTGCGCATTGAGTTATATTATAAATATAAGAAATGCGCCATATAAATACCATGTAATAATATAATAATAATAATAATAATAATAATAATAATAATAATCATGGGATATAATGTGTCGAGGTCGGACCAAAAACCTTTTGCTTACTGTGGAAAATCGTTTCATCTTTTGAAAAAAGATTATTGTTATTGTTTTGTTGTTGTTTTTCTTAGATTTACTGTCAACTTCCGAAGACGAAGACGATTTTGATGACGTAACTCAAGAAATAATCCACGCCCACGCCTGTGACCTTGAAGGCATGATGTTGCTTGAAGGTCATTCTATGAGAATCGATGGGAAACAGTGGTAGGTTCAAAATATGATCACATACACTCTCTCTCTCTCTCTCTCCTCTCTCTCTCTCTCTCAGGCTCTCTCTCTCTCTCTCTCTCACACACACACACACACACACACACACACACACACACACACACAGGCACACACACACGGCACACACACGCAAAACAAAAAAAAACAACTAAAAAACAAACAAACAAGGAACACTACCAAAGAGCGCGCATTAGGATACCCTTGCGCCATCGGCTATTATCTCTGGTGTGTTCGTCAGTAAGGATTTTATGGGAACATGGGTTATGCATCGCAAGGCACAGTGCTTGTAGGTACACTTTGAAGCCCATCGTATTGAGTGGGGCGGGGTTACTTAGTTATTTGAGTTTAACTCCGAGCAGGCAACTAAGGCCATCTCACGGCGGGATGGGTAGAAATCTGGTCAGCCAGACTGAAAGGAAGGTCTTAAGACAAGATGTAAATAATCTTAAAAATCATTATTTCATGCTAAAATGTCGCACAGGTCTTTAAAGGAAACGGTACAGACTCTCAAAAGGTCAAAATAATAGAATTGTCATAGTCTATGAATGCCGCTCAAATCTTATTAAAAATATTGCACTCTCTCAGAAAACTGAAGATTTTGCACGGTCCGGGGGTACATCCCGGAACAAAACCTTCAAGGAGTCTGCTGTGAAGTGTTTATACCTTGTGTCAATTAGATCGGCACAGGACAGCAAAACGTATTTAACTAAACACTGCTCATCGCAGGCATAACACTACGGGACGCTCCTCAGTCCTGTGTTTAGTAAATAAGAGTGCGTAACTACGTGTGCCCGGTCAGTGTGGAGCCACGTAAGGGGGGGGGGGGGGGAGGGGGTGGGTGGGTGGGAGTAGTCCTGCCTGGCTCAGTGGACTAAGTGTATTGCCCGAAAATATAATGTAAGCTTGTACGTGTGCATACCGAGTATTATAGTTGTGACATAGGGCCGGCCCGACGAGTGGTGCTTTGACTGAATACAAATCCGCTGCGCCACCGCGTGCGCCCGGCCACCGCGTAAATAGCTCAAGTCAATATTCAGCAGATTTGCATTTAGTCAAAGTACCACTCATCAGGCCCCTACGAGTTGTGAATAGTCAGGTTGAAGCGGCATTGCTTAAAACTTTTTTGTCGTTTATGTTTCAGCATTTGTGAAAGTCGTGAGCTGGTTTGCAATGCCGGTGAAACTTGACTCCAGTCAGTGAAGATCAGCCCCTGAAGCACGCTGAACATATCTCCGCCGGTACACCGCTAACAACTGTTTACATTCCTTGTCTGCATGCTCTACGTCATCATGGCAAGCGGGACAACTCTTGTCATAAACTTAAACACCAAATAACGACCAAACAAAGAGTTAATTTAAAGAACTGCTGGCACCGGTTCTGCCGATCAAGGGGCATAGATTCTCATAGAGTCCCTGAGTCAACTGTATACATGTCACGCATACATTTTTTTTTTTTTTAGCGCATTCGCGACGTACCGGCCAGAGGTCGTGTCAGTATCCCCATGCGGTAGTCGCGAATGAGTTAGTCTTTGTTCATTCAAAGACCAAAAGTCAAACTAGTGACCCTCCCAGGGATATGTGTACGAATTGGTCTCAGTAAGGGGCATAGATCCTCATGGACCCCCGCAGTTGCGGGGGCTCGTGACGATCTATTCCTCTCCCAACGCGCAAAAGGCCATCGGGGCGACGTCGGCAGCCGTTGGCCCGCGCACGGCCGTGCGCGGGCCAACGGCTGCCAACGTCTTTTGATGGCCTTTTACTGAGTCGCGCATTGGGTTGCAGTTGGATTGCGCTCGCGTTTTGTCGGCAGTGGAGTGGTGAATTATTTGTGAAAGGGGATACGAGTCAGTGTGCCACACACTCAGACTAAATATTTCCGCGTGACCGATTAGAATTCATGGTGAAACGCGACCATGCGTGACGTGAGTATTGGCATGCGACCCCCAGTCCTAACACGTGTGTGATGACTGAGAAAATGTTGGTAAGAGCCGTGATTTTGTTTTGTAAGAACAATGATGCTGATGATGACAGCTGTAAATGAAGATGGTGAACTGCTCTGTCCTAAAATAACTAGGCAGGTTGATTTTTTCAGTGTCTTAACTGCCGCATGTCTGTTACAATTTACTGCCACGATTTCTCCAACTGTAGGTACAGCACAGATGTATCAAACGCTGGCATTGTAACGAGAACCATGCTCGCCACAATAAATATAATCATACATTTCAAAGGTTGCGCTTCTTAACTCGCCTGTTATGTCATGCGGTTTTTTTTTAAACTTTAAATTTTGTACAGTTTTCTACAATGTATCTAAGCAAGTCGAGGTGTTCTAACTCCCTTGAAATTGTTATTTCTGATTGTTGCAATAAACAGGTAGATGTATTTTTTTGTTTTATTTTAAGTTGTTTAAAACACCAGTACAATATTCTTAACCCATTACACCCTGAGGCTGATTTTCAAAAAATTGCTTATTATCCTATGAAGGCTACAGTACAGATTAGGAGATAAATCAACCATTTTAGTTCAAGGGTGGTGCCAGAATAGCTTGGCGCCTTAGGCGCCAAGCTATTCTGGAACCACCCTTGAACTATCATAGTCACAATTATTGCAAGCAATTAGAATGAAAAGGGTACGTAACAGAAGACAAATATTTCATAGACAGAAGCAGTTCGGAAATCAGACGTAGGTCAAAACTGCACGTTTTGATGTAAACAGTGGATTAAAAGCCCAAACATGCGATATCGCACGTTTGTCAGGGGTTTTAAATGCACAGTTTACAACAAAAGCAGCGCTTTTTTACCTACTTCTGATTTACTGAAAGCCTCGGTTTGATACACACAATATAATAATGTACCCTGTTGAAAATGTACTTGACAGACGCCGTCTGGTTTGCCAATAAATGTCTGTGTTTCAACATCAGTACTTATATAATTTTTCAAAAGTAAAGTCATAGTGCGCGCAAGTACACTCTCTGACCATAATTCCCCCCCCCCCCCCCCCCCCCCCCCCCCCCCCCCACCAAAAAAAAAAAAAATTTTTTTGGAATGGAATCTTTTTGGGGAGTACATTTAACACTGAGAGTGCACTCATTTGTGACTTTAACCACTGATAAGATACTAATTACTGTATTTTACTATTTGTTGGCGGGACTTACACATTCTGGTATGTGCATATGTTCAAAATGCAAACCAATGTTAAGACATGTACATTCCAGACCAAAACGTTGACTGCCAAGCATGTAAAATGCAGAGAACCCAATAGAGAAAGAAACACACTTAGAAAATACAGTTACAACACAATTTATTAATTTTTGAAAACAAAGTATAGAATTCAGTCGGTACTTATCTTGTCAGTGAAGAAGGAATGTGGCCACACAAATATTTATAAATTGTGTTGTAAACGTCTTTTCTAAGCATGTTTCTTTCTCTGTTGGGTTCTTCTCTTAACCCTTGTCATTCGGAATACACCAGTGTGTGAAATAACTTTGACTCAAATAGTTCAAGGGTAGTGCCAGAATAGCTTGGTGCCTCTAGGCGCCAAGCTATTCTGGCACCACCCTTGAACTAAAGCCATTGGTCTATATCCTTATCTGCAAGTACTATAATGTAGCTTGCATATGGCAGTGTACAGATTTGAAGCGTTTAGCCTCAGTATGATATGGGTTAACATGTACAGACACTCCATTTGGGCACAATGTAATACCTCATTACATGTATATATGCAACAAGAAAACTTAAAAAAAAAAAAAAAAACACCTCAATCCTGATTCCATTTATTCACAAAAATATAGAGTAAATACAGCTGTGTCGGTCAACAGTGACGCCCACATCCATCACAATGCACACCAACAAGTAAAAGCACATTAACCCCCTTGTGCCTGTGACCACTGGCACTGTAAAATGTACCAGTAGCTATATATACACAAGAGGGTTAAAAGATGTATTCCCAATCTTGGCTCACAGGAGAGTAGTTCTTTTAAGACTGACGTCAGCAAACAACATTCTTTGTAAATAGTATCTGTTCATTCCATCACAAACGCACACAACATCTGTTATATAGGACACACAAAAATATATGACTGTGTCAAAAAGCCCAAATACCAAATTCTTGATTGTAAAAATATATATTTATATACAGTGAATGCAATGTCGGCTTGTCAACCCTTAACATTTTCAAGCAACTCTTATCTACTTTCCTGACCACTCTGCTACTATTCTGCTGCGCCTGCTTTAACCCGTTACACCCTGAGGCTGATTTTGTAAAATTTGCATACTGTCTTATGAAGGCTACATCACAGGTTAGGAGATAGATTAACTGTTTTAGTTCAAGGGTGGTGCCAGAATAGCTTGGCGCCTCAGGCGCCAAGCTATTCTGGCACCACCCTTGAACTATCAGTAAAATGTATTTCAAGCAATGGGTGTATCAGGATGAGAAGGGTTAACAAGGGTCATTATTTACCAGCAGTGAATGTACACTAAGTAAGAAAATCAAAATCACCTTGTGCATGAATCCACTGGTACTGTAAACAGGACCAGTTGTTGTATGCACAATGGGGTTAATATATCAAATAATTGTAGCTGCCAGCTAAGAAAGTATGCTCATTTTTTCCCCACGCCAACATTCAGCATGTTGAGAAGTACAATACCTCTCCTTAAAAAGGCTTTATAAAAAATAGCCACCACATCAAAAAGAAAAATTTAAAGTTTAAACTGAAAGCGTTATTATCAAACCAGATCTACATGCAATGCGTTCAGAAATGAGAAATAAAATCTCAAACGTACATAACATATTCTGCAATCTGGAATATGGCACTCAAGTGTCCCCAAAAATGTACATATTCATTGAGTAATTACAGATAAACACCCATACCAACCACACTGCCTTGACGCCAAACTTCTATTCTACTGTTTGTAATATCACAAAACAAAACAAAATTCCACTCATAGTTCTGTAAATTAAAACATATCTGGGAGGATTACTGCTGATTAGAGAGACCTACCGTAGGTTCACACTAGGGTAGCATTACACCAAAACAAATTTCAGCTGCAAGAATCAGACTTATGTTCAGTCACAGTCTATAGACGTGTGTGCTGGTCTGTGATTTTGGTTCTTATGGCTAATACAGCCATAAAGTTCAAAATCACAGACCAGCACACAATTATGAACTCCTAAATTCCACATTAATAATAATAGACCTGCAAACAGGTAGCAACTCCTGCCTGTCACACAGTATTGGCTTGCCTGTCACACAGTATTGGCCATTGTAGAGTGTTATCTGGACCTCTCACACAATCGTTCAGTTCTGTCCGGTCATACACTTGTGCCGGCCTGTGACTTTGGACCTTATGGCCCCACATCTGCATGGTCCAAAACCACATGCCAGCACTTCTTCCATCTGCAGTCTTGTCAGTTTTCACCACTGCGGAGTTTTGTCATGACCTCCTGAAGCATCTGGTTGCAGAGGGCCGCATAGGGATTCAAGGCCACCACCATCTGCTTGGCAAACTCGCTACCAAGGTGCGCTGCAGCCTGGAAATCCTCACGAGCGCCATCCTCATTACCTGGGAAAGAAAAATCGTACATGTACAGGATGACAATCTCAATTTAACCCATATCATACTGAGGCTAAGTGTCAAATTTGTACACTGCCATATCGCTACATTATAGTACTTGCAGATAAGGATATAGACCAATGGCTTTAGTTCAAGGGTGGTGCCAGAATAGCTTGGCGCCTAGAGATGCCAAGCTATTCTGGCACTACCCTTGAACTATTTTAGTTAAACTTATTGCACACACTGGTGTATTCCGAATGATAAGGGTTAAACCATTCAGTGCCAAAAACATTTGACCACTACCCAACTGCAATAGGAACAGATCCTCATTAGCCACCGCAGTTTCAGGGGTTCATGAGGATCTATGTCTCTTGCTGACACCATTTTGAATCCATGTTTCAGGGGCAACTAGGGTTTTTGTCTACCATATTGAAAATATGGTAGACTTTGAAATGGGGCTGGTCGGAGCACATTACGGAGAATGCACATGATGTGCTGGGTGGGCGGAGTCCGAATTCTGGCAAAGAAGCAACAAGACAAAAATGATGTCACATCTACGCAAACCTTGCTTGATAACGTCTTTCTTAACGCCAAGCGCCATATGTGTGTGTGTGAATGCCACAGCAACTAGAGCCCGTGTTTGAGGACGGACAAGCTTGAAATTGTATGATATTGTCCCTAAAAAAATGTCAAGGTAGTTTTTTTTATTTTTTTTATTATTTTTTTTTTTTTTTTTTGGGGGGGGGGGGGGGGGGGGGGGGTGATTAATATGCTCTTTGGCGAGAAAATGGCCGTTTCACAAAAACCAGCTGATCCACACTGGAGTCCGCAACGTTTCCAATTTTTACTACATATTTTGCATGTAGCTAGATAAAAGAAAGATACTGAACGAGTTCGTTAACCAGCATTGTACCTCTAGAACTTTTTGAGTGATAATTAAATATTTTTTGAAAAAAATATTTTCACGTTTTGGGGATTAATTTTACAAATTACTTGGGATTAATCTTAAAACAATTGAAACTTTTTATATGAAAGCCATCTTCTCATTAATAATCGCATGATTTTTCATATACGGTATTTACATAAGCCAACAGTTTGTCTTGGCTGTTGGGTACGATTAGGTCAATTGTGACCTGTATGCTCTAGGTGTGAAAATCAGATAATTTTCTGCACCACTTTTTTTGATCAGTAAAACAGCCGACATAACGTTAATTTTTTTTGTTCGGAAAAAAATATCTTGTCTTTAATACCTGCATGATTTTTCATAAACAGTGGTTGTGGAAGCCTGCTGTTTGTCCCGGCTACGGGGTAGGATTAGGTCAAATTGTGACATGTAAGCCCTAGGTGTGAAAATCAGCATGAAAATTGCAAAGCTTGATCCTCTAATACGTCAAATGTTAGCACTGCCATGAGTGACGTATAACATCGAGTCATCACTATGAAAACAGCGGTGTGGAACTAATGATGCTATGATGTGAAGCTTGAAGTGACGTCATTTCGCTGCTCGTGCAATTATTCTTCTTCAAAATAGCTATGCTAAGTCAGACCACAGAGCTTACGAATGGCAGCAATCCCTGTGTGTCCATGTTGGCTTAGAGAGAAGGGGAATGGATCAGCATAATAAGCCTAAAAATATGAACAACTCTAAAAGACAAACAAACGCATTTGAGCTCCAAACAAAACGGCAGACTTTGGGGTGAAATCCTCATCTTGTTTAGTGAGAAACACAGTCAGCATCCCCTGGCACTGAACAGGTTAAAGATCAAGAAAAAATTCTTTTTGCAACGAGCATGGTCAAATTTCAAAAGCTTTAACGTGGGACTGAATATTTCAAGAAATGGGCATGACATCACAGCTACTAGCAAAAGCAGAAAATAAAAGAGGGTGTCAAAAGAGAAGCAACTCTTCAAATGAACAGTGTTCAAGCATTCACAAGCAATGAAATTGTCTCCCTTTGACACCCAAGACCTGTCCACTGAGTGAACTGCTTTTTATACAAATGCAGCAAAAACCAACCCTTCAACCCATATCAAACTGAGGCTAAAAGCTTCAAATTTGTACACTACCATATATGCAAGATACATTATAGTACTTACAGATAAGGATATAGACCAATAGCTTAAGTTCAAGGGTAGTTCCAGAATAGCTTGGCGCCTCTAGGCGCCAAGCTATTCTGGCACTTCTCTTGAACTATTTTAGTCAAACTTATTTCTCACACTGGTGTATTCCGAATGATAAGGGTTAAATGAACAGGTCAGCTTTGCTGCACTATGAGCATATAACCCAACCTTACCACCCCAAAATAATTATTAAAAAAAAAAGAAAATAGTTAGTCTAGGCAGTGGACTGTTTAGCTGCTTACCTTCTAACCGTCTGACGAGTCCCCTCTGTGTGAGAGCCTGACATGCTGCCTTCCCTTGTCCCTTGCTCAGCACCACGGCCATATTCAAGTCCTCCATGGCTCCTGTACATACAATTGAAAAACTGAACAAACAAGCGATAAAAATAATATAAGGACAATCGACTTTGCTATTTGCTGGTTAACACACACACATCAACAACACCAAGTTGGATTAACATTTCAAGCTTTGTTTCTATTTAAGTTTAACCCCTTTAGCACCGGATCCCTACAGCAGGAGATGGTTTGACCATGATAATTCAAGGGTAGTGCCAGATTAGCTTGGCGCCTTCAGGCACCAAGCTAATCTGGCACTACCCTTGAATTATCATGGTCAATCCATCTCCTGCAACTGGTACACAGTCATTAGGCAACACCTCCAAAGTTTGAGAAATGGGACCTTGGGGCTGAAAGAATGAACAAACTTTGGATAAAATGAAATCAGGTCAGACCTGCACACAAATAATGCTGATAATCCCGAGGTCGTGAGTTCCCCCAAACTATGGTGCTCTTTTGCACGAGAGGCGAGAAAGTGCAGAGGCCCATGGGTAAGCACAGCACATCACTATGGGTCACGGACCGCAGTGCCGTTTCCGTACTGTCCAGTCTCTTAGTAGGTACTGGCAGCCAAAATTTGAGAATAAATGTAGTGCTTAAAAAGTATTACAGTATTGTAAAGCTCATCATTCTGAGCATAACAAAAAAAAAAATTAATGTCCTAGCTTGTCTAGTTTCTGAAATATTCACGTTTAAAGTCTAACCTTTTTTACGATGTGTGCAATTGTTAATACAAACACGTTTTTGGAAGACTGTAGCACAAAACCAAATCAGCATATTCTTTTCATTTTCACACATGACAGACACAACTATCACAGAAATAAATTAGACAAGGTATAATGCCATAATCTCTTTTAATTAAGTTTCAGTAAGCTGTCAAAATGAGCAAAAAAGCCAATATGAAAGTGCGCAAATTGGCTATTTTGTCAATTTTGATAGTCTCCAGACTTAAACATAATTATCCAACATCAACTCTCTTATGACAAAAGTATTCTATAGTATGCACAGAGTAGCTCTATTTTTTTACAAGTGAAAATAATCACAAAACTAGATGTTATGAGCCCTCAAAGTTGTCAAAATGTTCAAAATGTCTTGCGACGGACCAAGTTGGCGTCTGCTAAATTTGAAATGGACATAACTTTTGAACCGTTAGAGATATCGCCTTGCAATTTGGACACAATATTCATTGTTATATACAGAATCAAATACACTATTGATACTTAAACAAAAATTAAGATTAAGTGTTTTTCATTATATGCTATGTATTCCTAAACAAAGATGAAGACCTCAGGGCGACGCCCAATAAAGATAAAATGAGTGTAACTTTAAAACCACTTTAAATATCACTGCAAAAATGTATCATAATGCTTAAATAGTAACAGGAAACAATTCCTATTACTTAGAATATGTATCACACTTCACGCATTTCTTGGGTTGTCTACAGTATTTTTTGTCAAGTTGATTACTGCAGCTAACGCCTCAACAGAAAATGTTACTGGCAGCCAAAGTTTCCCACAAATAAGGGCAGGGTGGATGTCACTGAAATGACTCCACAATACAGCAAATTGTACTGATTATGCCTTTTGACATTTTTCACATCATTAATGAAGATTTTTGAAAACCTGTTCTTCCAGTTTAGTCCGAAGCCTATTTGTTTTCTTCAGATGCCCTTGTTTCTTGTAGTAATCAAGTCGACGTCTGAGGTTCTCTTCTTGCTGCTTCGCTTCTGCTAGCCGCTTTGCCTTTTGGCTATCTTGGGTTTACAAGAGACTGCTGTAATGCCAGTTGCATTTTCTCTAAGGTCTGCTGCTGAAGTTTGAGTTGAGATAAACCAGCTGTCAGCTGGCCTTCTCTATAGTGTCAATCTTTGTCTTCAGTGCTTCATTCACAGCATGCAGTTCTTCCACTGTTCTTCTGGCAGAGGCCAGCTCCCTTCTCTTCGTCATTAACTGGACATTTAGGCTGTGAATTTTTGTGACTGGGGATGGAGCAGCTTTTTCCTGACTTGGCACTGGAATGTTGGCAGTGTTAACGAGTGCTCTGCCACTGCTATCAAGAAGAGAAGACATGGGCTGACACAAAAATATTTCCATGTCAGCCTTTACAGTTTTATCTCTCTTTCTGTTTGCTGCCATGACCATTTTCTTCATTTCAGACACCCCCACACTCTGTGCAGAAAGATTATAACACCATGTGCACATATCTTGAAATGTTCTGTTTTCCTGCCTCCGGAAATCATCCAAATCAAGGAACAGTCCTGCTGAGAGAAACTGCACTGTAGAATCACTTGAAGTTGAAAGCTGACAGTCTGCTTCTAGAATCCTCCGTCGAGTCAGCCCACAATCTCTCAGATGGAACCCCACACCACTGGTGTCAAACTCTTCCTTGAGGAACTTCTCTTGCTTCTCACTCAGTCTTTAAAACTTTCCCATCTCGTTCTTACATGTGCAATCATGATTGTGACGAATCTTGTTAAAAGTCAAGTCTGGAAACAAGTGCTGCACAAAGGCCGCAGCTTCATAGTACGATTTCCCTCCATGTTCTCGCAGCAGGTAAATCTGCATGAGTAGGTTGTTTGTTGGTGTGACATCGTGAATGTTTGGCCTTCTATCCCTTCCCTCAGCCAGGAACACTTTCTTGAGATTATGGAACTGATCATCTCCTGGAAGTATAAAATAAATACCTTAAGTAAGACTGAATTTTTTCTTTTAGAGATAAGTGTGTGGGGGGGGGGGGGGGGGGGAGGAGAGAGAGAGAGAGAGAGAGAGGGTTGCTGATAATGCTAGTGCTAATCCGCTATTGCCAGGTGGCTTTGCCTTAAAATGCAAATCTACTAGTTAGAAAAGAACAGCAGACTATCAAATAATTAGTAGATCGTGATACAGATATACGCAAAGAGTACTTTACACGAACAACAGAGGCTGAAACATGTTAAAATTCCTAACGAGTTTCGTTTTCACAACCACCGGAAGCGATCTTATTAAAAAATTACCTCCCTTGCATAGACTAACTTCAAAGACCGACCCGAGAAAAATCGTTGATTACTCAATTGTTAACCACCATCTAACGCTAGAAAAAAATTGGCTTGTAGCAGAACGCTTATGTAAACTATCTCAATAGGATTGTAGTGGTTGTGAGCTGTTTTATATGACATATTTTACAGATTGGCGACCTGCCCGAACGTCAACAAAGAAACTCCTAGCTAGCTTGTAACCCGTCTTCTTTCCTGCAAATTGTATTGCTTAACGTAAAACAATAATCCATAATCTTTAGGCATATACTTCAGAATAAACATATTAACAAATTCAAAACAAGAAAGTTAATATTACTTACGCAATTTGACGCCAGTATCCTGGATAGATCACGGCAAAGTGAAAGCACTGGAGGCGGCCATTTTGACTTGTACACAAGCTCGGTCTCGCGAACGCACGTGGTGAAAATCATGTGATTGTGACGTCGACAGAGCACGCATACATTAACCTAATAGCGCATTTGAACGAGTGCGTTTTTTTCTTTCATTTAAGCCCTAAAACTGGGTGTCTAAAATGTTTCCTTTGCGCAGAAAACATGAAAAAAACATCAAGTTTTTCATATTTGTATCAATATTTTCCATGATTGTTGATAAATCGACCGGGCCACGTGTAGAACTATTTCTTGACACAATTCCCTACATTTTGATACTAAAAATAGCCGTGTACTGTGTGTGTCGACCTCGGAATCGCTCGCTGAAAATCGGACCAGAAAAGCGCTATACACGATTGCACTGCTGCCATTGGGGTCACCGCGCGCGATAACAAAAAAGTGACCAATACGTTTGGCGATATTGCTCACTGTAGAAAACACTCACACGGACCAAAATAGGCTCATTTGAAAGAGGAAATATTAAACTGTACTTCAGCTTCAGTGATATATTAATTTCTTTCAACAGATTGTATGCAAATCTTCATTAAAATCAAGGCAAAACTGCTCTTTCTTCTGCTTGATGGCAGTAATTAGGGCGCGCTGCCACTACCTACTCTTAGCCTTAGTCAGTCCCAGTCATCCCCTAATTTTTCAATTCCCTAAAAAACACTACTGCCCACCAGCTGCACATTTGCCATGCACAAAATACCAATAAAACCAGCACATCACCCATCTCATTTCTTGGCTATGAGACTGGTTCCTTACCAACCCCACACCCAAGCACAGCTGAAATCAGCGTGCCCCTCAAATCACTATGTCAATGGCAACACAACATAGGCCCACAATTGTCCACTGGATAAGCTCAGGATAGTCTGAATCAAAGCACCAAACATGTCTCCTCTCAGCTAACCAGAAATTTCCAGCAAATTCCAACATTCAGCTCTACTACAAATTTTCAAACAAGACAAAAATTATTTTTAAAAACACCGGTCCTCTTACTGCCTGAACTGGCCAAATTTGACTGTATAATGTGACCTGAAAGAGGAACTCTTCCCACCTGAACACCATTCAATCTGCCATCAGTGCAACCCTTAGACACTAGCTAAGTCATACCCACAGTGACACCATTGAATGTTGCTGCATCTTTATGTTATGGCTCATTATGTGAAGCGCGCTGTTGTGGCATTCACTGTGCTGTTGATGTCTTGGATCATCTGATGCCATGAAAAACAGATTAGATACGGTCAGAATGCCTCCAAAATTGGCATGTACATCAAGTAACATATCTGATTTTCAGATAACATCAAGTAACATATCTGATTTTCAGAAATGTTGCATTTGAGACACTGGCACATAAAAGTTTCTTTTTTCATATTTTTCCATTACCTACCCCCCTACTTTTTCTGTTTTTCCAAGTTTACACACACATGCAATACAGTCAAACTGACTTCTGGTGGCCTGGACAACTGAACAAAATTACCATGACACTGACATTGATGATAAATGAGCTTTCAGACCCAAGGCCATTTCCTTGTGTATCTCAGGGCACCCAAAAAGACATGCCAGGCATCCTCATTGACCCTGTTGTCTGGAGAAAACAAGCAGAAAGAGGCCTGTAATCAGCTGCCATGCCCTATATGCTGCTTGCAATCTTTTCCTCAGGCAAAGGGGTCATGAAGCAGCTCTTCAATTTAAACAATAAGTCTACTGAGCTATCTCACAGACAAAAGACTACATAAAACAGGCAAAACTATGCTACGCGGGACAAACCGCATACCCAAACAAGTGTCTGGAGTGCTTATTTAGGAGGCAGCAGAGAAAAATGATTATGTACAGTTCATTTTTATATAAAAAAAACACTTGTCAGAGTCTCAAAACACCTCAACTCATCTTGCAAATGCAGCAGGCATGCGTGTGCCAAACTTGTGAATACTCCTGTAAAAGCCTGTACTGGTGGCTGCAACTGCTGGTCCCATAACAATGCACTCAAATGAGCTTTACGCAGTGTAAAAGTGCTCGTGTTTGGCTCAGAATAGACACCAGAGACATCCCTCATGACAATTCAGGATAACACCTCAGATGCACCCAGTGTAGCAGGATTATGCAAAATAACACTTCTGCATGTCACATTATTTTGGCGGATTATTTCAGGTCAGCTGTCTGATGAAATGCACATGCTGACACTGTTTCATTGTAGTTTTCATCTTAACCTTTGATCTTAACACCCCCCCCCCCCCCACCCCCGCCTACTCCCCACCTCCAACCCAACCCCTCAACCCACCCCACCACACCCCACAACTTCAATAACTGAAAAAGTGTGCATTATTTTTAACGCATTTATCAAACTGAACGCCCCAAACCCCACCCCTTTCAAGGTCAAGGTCGAAGGTCAGACTCATGACTACCTGTAAGACAAAAAATAAATGAACAAACACACTAAACATTGCTCACAGTGCAGGAAAACAGGGTGTTGAGACAAAAAAACATGCAAAAACGCCTATAAAACTGCAAACGGAGCGATTTTTGGGCAAAATTTCAAATTTTTCATGATTTTCTCAGTTTTCCAACTGCAAAAGTACAAACTCAATGATATGGTTACATCAAACCAGTTTCTGGTCTATGTCACATTATATATATGGCATGTGGTGACCTGATAGGTCACGGACCGCAGTGCCGTTTCCGTACTGTCCAGTCTCTTAGCCTTAGTCAGTCCTAGTCATCCCCTAATTTTTCAATTCCCTAAAAAACACTACCGCCTACCAGCTGCACATTTGCCAAGCACAAAATACAAAAAAAAAAACCAGCACATCACCCGTCTCATTTCTTGGCTATGACTGGTTCCTTACCAACCCCACACCCAAGCACAGCTGAAATCAGCGTGCCCCTCAAATCACTACGTCAATGGCAACACAACATAGGCACACAATTGTCCACTGGATAAGCTCAGGATAGTCTGAATCAAAGCACCAAACATGTCTCCTCTCAGCTAACCAGAAATTTCCAGCAAATCCCAACATTCAGCCCTACTACAAATTTTCAAACAAGACAAACAAAATTTAAAAACACCGGTCCTCTTACTGCCTGAACTGGACAAATTTGACTGTATAATGTGACCTATGAATGATCAGCAGTGCGAGCAGGAAAAATGTACGGAAACAACTTATTTACATGAAATTGCCCAATAATATTAGCAGAGTTTGCATTAATTACTGTTGGTATTTAACAAAGATAAATAATTATACTATTACTAGCTGTTGAAACAACATGGCAAACCATTTTCTGAAACCACCATGACTGGCTTCATCACAATGTGTAATGCAGTTTTAATGTACGTTGATCATTTTCCTCAGCATTATTAACCTTTATTTCCACAAAAATAAACAAAGGGTTGTATTGATGTAAGAGCTAACCGAGTTGCCCACATTTCATGGCTTGCCAAGTCTAATCAGTAAATCTTAAGGTGGCACACGGCATGTAATTTTCGTCAAAAATCGTTCAAAAATGTGTTTCCAGTTTGACCCAGAAATGGGTCCTACGATGTCTGTATTATGCATGTGTGTGATTGGTTTTGTCCATTTTATTGATTTATACCCCTATTTTGGATGTTTTAGTGATGTATCTATCGCTGGAAGTGAAAAGAAAAACTAACGTGGCCGTCAAAAACTCAATTTTGAGTGCCTGGTTACGGCATGTCCCTTTGAAAGAACCCCCATGTGTTTGGTACGAGTGGAAAGGTCACGGTCTTGGCCTACTTTTGAGGTCTGTTTCGGAAACAAAGAATGCGATACGGAGACACACGAAGAGAAAACCCGAGGCCTATCAGAGCAGCTTACAACCAATCGAAACCCTCGGAACATAAGCGCTTCCGTCATCCGTTTGAATGGAAGTTTCTGATTGGCCGGCGGCGCACGGCGCAGCGCGTGATCACGGCCGAAGAGCACTTCGGCAGTTTCCGTCCTCGGCAACACGCGTGTTTGTAATAACTCAAAATGGCGTCGTTATCAAGCCGTGTGCGACAGTCTTGTCATAAACTCAATGTAGTGCGACAGAAATGACCCAAAAAAGGGGACCAAATGGGCTACCAAGCACCAGTACGGCAAGAAGAGAAAGAGGAGCAAACAGAAAAAGCAGCAGTCACCGAATGCAGCTGCAGAGAGTGCGGCTATCAATGCGACTGTGACGGCTTTGACATCGGCAGAAGTTGCTTCCGTCAAGAAACTTCGGAATTTTTTTCAAGACGATCGTGAAAAAGAGACCGGTGAAGCTGCACCCATTGAGGCAATAAATATTATCATCAACCCGGAAAGTTAAACCAGCTCTTCTCTCCTGTACAGTGTGATACTTGTGAGCAATCGGTAAGTGAAGTTTCCTCATTACTGCTTACTTGTTTGTGTTTGTGACTTGGTGACATTGGGTAAGAGTACCATGACTTTTCATGTATATCGTACTAAAGGATTTTTCTCTGTTTATTTTTCAGTATTGCCTTTTTGAAGACAAATCTGCAAGGATGGGGACCTCTTGCCAGCTGAAAGTGCAATGCACGGGTTGTGGCACCATCATCAGTGAAGTGATGACATCACAGAAGACGGGCACCGTGTACACTGGCTACGAAATAAACCGGCGCCTGGTGACTGCTGCTGCTATGAACGCCATTGGCTTCACCCAGCTTTCCTGTTTTTGGAGAATGCTGAACATGCCTCCCCCAATCCACCTGAAGACCTGGCAGCACTACCAGAAGACTCTCCATGCAGGAGCTCGTCGCAAGAAGATTGACGATGTTTACCTTCACCGCCAAGAACGCGTTCGTCGCAGGGGACGGGAGGGAGTGCAGTATAATCCTGGAGCCTTCTAAACTCTCTGTGTGCTTAGAGACTGTTCCAGTGTCAGTACAGACTCTCTTAGTTTCCACAGGAACCATTCCAAGTGTTTACAATGAACAATTTGACTTATAGACAAACTGTTTACCTGTCTCCAACTTTGAAGTCAATTTTCTGAAAACATGCTTTTTTTGCAACAGCGATGATTTTGCCCCCTGAAAAAATGTTGCTTTGGATAAAGATATCAAGCTGAAATTTTGCACACAGATGTAAAAATAGTTGCTGAACACAATAAGACTAGTTAGAAAATTGTACCTTTAGTGGTTTCTGTGATCCATTAGGTTGATCAAGTCATGCTATGAATTTTTTTTCTTGGCAACAATATGACACATGACCAGAGACATTTCCATGCATCACAAGGACAGTTATCATGCTTTATTGTGTAGTATAATCCTTTTCCTTCATTTCAAACCATTTTAGATGGTGAACAGGCTGCTCATTATGTAATGGTGTAGGGGGCAAAATCGCTACCCATTTTTTTTAGTGATTATGTCATAACTTATGAATTATATGAGCTAGGATGATTAAACTTGGTGTGAACATTCATTATGCTGTCTTTGTTTTATGTGCCAAATTTCAGAATAATAGGTCAAACAGTTTTCGAACAATGTTTTGAAGAAAAAAATGACGATTTTGCACGCCATGTGCCACCTTAACTCAAAGTCGCGTAATCTAGCGTGCGTTAATGTGCTGCTAGGAACTCGCAACCGGCCTATTGACACTGAACTTGACTATGCTGCCCTTGGTACTGTAAACAGTCCCGGTGGATGCATGAACAAAGGGGTTAATAGTCATGATGCACTGCAGCAGGAAATGGACTGACCATGATAAATCAAGGGCAGTTCCAGATTGGGATGGTACCATCAGCTTAGCCCCTGATAGCAACTGAACAACTACAAGCTAATCCGACACTACCTTGAATTATCATGGTCAATCCATCTCCTGCTACTGTTACTGCATTAGGTGACACCTCCAAGGGTTAAAGAATTTTGCCCTACCTTTGATGTCCCCTTTCAGCCTGAGAGCTTGAGCCCGGTTGTTGTAAGCAGATGGCCAGTGTGGCGCAACAGTCACAGCTCGTGAAAAACAGTCTAAGGCCATGTCAAGGTCACCTCCTTCAGCAGCCTTGACCCCTTCCAGCTCCAACTCTTTGGCTTGAATAACAGTCTCATCTGTGGGGTCATCTGTAATTTAAAATAGCAACTATTCATACGCCTAAGCCACCTGCCAGATCATCCCAGCAAACTCACCCTCTCATGTACCCAATCCCTTCCTCAAGCTCCTGCCACATACCATAGCGAAAGTTCAGATGCCAAAAGTCCTTCTTTTTCAAAACTATCTCCCAGTGGAACAGCCTTTCAAAGAAAACTGCTTGCACAGTCCCCGACTCCCTTTTATTTAGTCCAGGCTGTTCTAAATCCTGAAATACTTGCTTTTTCTTTTTTCTCTGTGCACCACACAGTACAGCAACACAATCTTCAGCAAAATGAAGGCAGTTGCTTTAACCTTTTGCATACTCATGTTGAAACTTACGATTTGCACTTTGCACCTCATACCACTCATACAGGGAAAACCACATTCCCAAGCGCCATGCTCGCTGTGCGGACGGTCTCTGACCATGCCTGACATACATGGCCTTGGCTCAGATTTACCATCAAGGGCTCGTTTTCTGCACCAGCTAACTTTCAGACGAGATTAAAGTACTTTAGACTTGACGAAGTTTAAAAGTAATGATGGCTTCTTTCAGATAAAAGGTCAAAGTTTTGCAGAGATTTTTTCCTTGTCTAAAACCTTTTATTAATTGATGAATTTTGTTTTATTTTGCGTTTTCAACACCGCATGTGACCGCTGATTTTGTGACATGGCTTTTGGTAAGCTGATTTGATCTGTCAACAGAGCTACGAAGATTTTTTACCTACCGCATTGCTTTTGATTGTAGCAGCACAACAACAGTCAGTAGTCTCCGAAAAAACTTTGGTTTCAAAATTGTGTCGCTTAAAATGCATGATAGATACGATCGATTTTTCTGACCGGATGTGGTCATCCCTTGATGTTGTAATAAATATCACACACCAGTAATACATAAAATTCATCGATCTATATTCACAATAACAAGTGACCCCAAAATTGTATTAATTTCAACCTGATGCAGCCTAGGTAGCTAAGAGAATTTTAAAAAACAAAAATCTTCACCATTTAGAGGACAAAAAGAGGTGCTGCATTAGTGCATATACGTTCTGTTGCAAACAGCATGTTATGCCCTACTTTTTGAAGAAGAGGAATTCTGAACTCTTCTTAGTCTTACATTTTTACACTTGTGGACTATTCATTCCTACCAACATTACATGTGAGAAGTCTCACAGCAAGATCTCTGCAAACGAGGGAGAAAATTCTGGTAAGGTTTTGTTGTAATATGTAAATCGTCTTGTATGAGTTATGCCCTCATAAATAATTTTCTTTGACTGTTTTGTTGAGAGAACTAATCAAATATGTAAGCTTCTTCATTTTGTTGATTTTGACAAAAGTTTCTGTGTGGAAATGTTTCCGAAGTATTAGCCCAAGTTTCTGGTGCCTTTACAGTTGAATATCAACATAAAAAAGGTTTTATTCAAGGTACCCGAAATGTCTTTGTTGTGAAGATTATGTACATAATACACTTACAAATCATTTTAAATCTTCTCGACCAGTAGTGTTAAAATGAAAGCAATTCACATTGTACACAAAATGGTTGAATTTCATCAAGCACCAACTGCACCCCTGCTGATTTTGGATTCAGATTTCAACCCAGGTTGTATGTAACATCACAACATCCAATCTTCCCAATCCCATCCTTAAAAGAATAAAACATTTTCATCATTTGGTTGAAATTTGCCCAAGATTATCACAGATGTGGGCCATGTACCACATTTCTAGGATTTCAGAATCCAAATAACATAATACTCGACAGACCTTAGGTTGTTTTAAGGCATTTTGTACAAATAAATGTTAAATGAGAGGTGTGCATAACTTCACTTCAAGTCTGGAATTGTGGTTCTGTCTTCACTTCAGTGTTGTGACTTTATGTACACATCAACATGACATCAAAATCGTCAGTTGTGGCAGAGATGACTTCATGTAATGTGACATATCTGCTTTACTGCATACAGTGCATAGAAAATATCATACATTGTTTGCTGATCTGTGCTGTGTATACATAATATTTAAAACAAAGAGAACAGCTCGAGTTTGTTGCAATGTTATGAACACTTATTTTTTTCTCTGTCTTGACCACTAACTTTGTCACTGAATAAACTTAGACATTTCTACAAAGCCTCTCTTTTTAAAACAGTTTAGTGAACTTTCTGTGTCAACAAATACTGGGATTTTTTTGAAAGCATGTTCATGTGCATAACTTCAATACAAGCCTGGCATTGCAGCATTGTCTTCAGTGTTCTGAGTTTATGTACACATCATCATGATATTATTTATTTATGGAAAAGATGACTTCATGTTTTTACATTACTACTGCATTAGTGACAGACCATTTGCTCAGGATTGTTGCATGTTTTGTGACATGGTAATTGGTATTCAAATTACGTGCAGGTGCTGGAAGCCCCATTAGGGGATGAGTGATATCTGTGCTACGATGGGCCTGGGATTACATCCAATACTGGTCTTGACTAAGTATGACTGACATCTGAAAGTTCACATGACCATTATGCTAGCTCCCCTCCGGATAGGGTGGTGGGGGTGGTGGTGGGAATGGCGGGGGGGGGGGGGGGGGGGGTGGGGGTGGCGGTGGGGGATGGCAGGGGGGGGGGGGGGATTGGGGCATGGGGGGGTGGGGGTGGTGAGGGTGGGAGGGGGGCTGGTGGGGGGGGGGGAGGTGGAGGGGGGAATTGATTTATTGTTGGCTGAACTGTACATCTAGGCATACTGTACTTGGGTGTTCTCTCTGTCTCTGTGGCTCTCAAATTTAAAGGCTGTGGTAAACACAGTGCATTGTGAGAAACCACAGATACTAGATAGCAAAGACCCATGGTTTCTCCACACCTTCAAATCTGTGTGTGCTCATTACAAAACTTTTATGTTCAAATCTCTACTTTTGCAATACCCTTCTGTCTTCTGTCTTTTTTTTTCTTTTTTTTTTTTTTTTTTTGGGGGGGGGGGGGGGGGGCGGGCGGGCTTTTTGTTGCTTGTTTTATTTATTTATTTATTTTTTAATAGATTCTGTGTCATGTGCATTATAAACTAGATTAGCAGCGGCAAGTTCGAAAAATGGTTCACCAACCAAAACTTTCACAGATATAAAATAAAGAATCATTGTCATTCTCTCTCTCTCTCTGAGATATTTTATGCATGCCCAAATGTGTTACTTTTGCTACAGCTATACTATGCTAAATTATAATATTGTAGGTATGAGGTACACACCAAGGACAAGCCTACACAAAAAGAAAATGAGCCATCTGGCTTGCAATATAAATTACTTAACTGTTCACCTTCAGTTCGTACTTCTTCCACTTCGATCACATCGCTTGATGGTAATCCTGGGTTAAAAATGCTTCGGAGAATCGCCTTATCGTGACATGAAATGTCATGTTCTTTTCGGTCAGCCATGTTTATACAATCTAATTGCCGGCATGTCGTAAAACTGCTGACGCGTGAGGCGATCTACCTTGCTTTAATTATTATACATTTTCAAACAAAATTATGAACTTAATGTCTGTGCTCGCACTTGAAATGCTAAAAATGTTTCTGTACCAGTCAACGAAAATAGAAAGTTGGTTACGTCTGCCGTAACTTAGGTGTGAGCCCATCATGATGGCGGAAGATGGAGATTTGCTGGACAGTTGGGAAGATCAGGTTGACAGTGGGGTAAATAATGTCTTTCGTTCCTTTTTCTTGCAAGATTTTACTTGTGTTTAAATTCGCTTTATGTTTATCAGAACATTTGAAACGTGCATTAAGTTGTTTGAGATAGACATAGGTGATCTACCTACCTCACCGTCTGGACTCCTCTTCATTCGTATTGAAGTTACCTACTTTCTTTTGACTGTTACTTTAGTGTTTGCGCCGCGACTGTGTAATTAGTCATCTTTTGTCTTTTTTAACAATAACCCATTGACTGTTTACTTGTTTGAACATTTTGAGGCATTATTATTACTTTTATGTAAATTGTTAGTATTAAGTAACTATTATGAATATTATATTACATTTTTGTTGTTGTTGGTTGTAATGAAGGCCGTTGAAATTATTAAATTATACAGTATTGTTCATAAAACATGTACCTGAATATACATGAATAATTTGCAAAGTACTTGTTCACTTCCACAGATACTAGATGAGCGGTTGAAGAAGATCTCTGTGTCCAACTCCAAGCCAGAAGATGACAAAGGGTACATGCATGCATATGATTTCCAAAATTTCTCCCCAAATCAGTTATCTTTCTTCGTTGTGTGCCAGTCCAAAATATCTAGGCCAGCATTCATTCATACCTGACTGACGTCAATTTTTTGTGATCATGTAAAACAAATAATTTAGGAAGGATAGACATGCAATGATGTAATTACAATTTTATGTGTGTAACTGTCAGTGTGTGATAATTGTTTGAAAGTCATACATTATAGTAATATTTGTACTTAGCCTGATTTTTGCCTGTAATACATGTTCCGTCATGTACACATGGATCAGCATGCATTCTCCCTGTTGTGTATCTGTACCTTTCCTAAACAGAAAGCAGAAGTGTGCTAATCTGTTCAGAATGAGTACAAATACTTTCACGCATCACTGTAGTGTATTTTTTATCACCAGTTCATCCATTTGACTGGTGAACACTGAGTTTTAAATCTGAACCGTTTTGGCTGGTGAAGTGAAGTGAAAGGGATTTCAGTATAGTTGTGTGTGTGTGCAGCTCCTCCTCGTCCACAGCCATCATGGTACGAGAAGACAGCGGACGCACTGAGTACCGACCACAGGTTCGCATCCTCAAGCGAGACCCTAACCCTTCCGTAAACAGCATACCGGGGAATAGTCCAAGGTACAGTGATCTTGTTTATGAAAATACACTTGAAACCTTTTTTAATGACCACCCTAACGAGAGATCACTTAGTTCAAGGACGGTGCCAGAATAGCTTGCCATTCTAAACTACTCTTGAAAGGGCACCTGTTTGTTTTCTCAAAACACATTACCGATGGTATTACACTTAGGAAATGGCTCTTAGCTGGCCTAATTTTAGCCAAATTTTGGTTGTGTCCGTATAAGGGGGTGTTGGCAGGAGTGGGGCGCCATAGACCATGCCAAACCCGAATAGCCTCCCCTTACTCACATCCGGTACAAGATTACCCAGCATACCCCAGTTTTAGTTCTTAGCTGGCAGAAGTAGGTTGTGTCTGTTCGAGCTCCGCTTTGGTTCTTGGCCGGTCGTTTTCGACTTTGACTGTTCGTTCGTTGGGACTTGAACTGTGGAGATGGTGGCGTGACTGGGGGTAGTAGTGCTCACGCTGTGCCGCCTCGTCGACCTGTGTGTTCTACGGGCCTACGGCTTGTACCATGGAGACTGTGACTGGCGGCTTCCGGACGCTGCTTCGGCCTGCGCTCCGAACCGGTCGGGCTGTGTGGCGTGCTGTTACGATATGGTGATACGTGGGTTTGCTCCTTTTTTCCGCCATGGCCAGGTAATATCTCGGTGAATGCCCTCGACCGGCGCCCTTGGGTGGGAAGGAGCGCCGAGCGTCGGCACGTGCTGTACACTCGTTTGATTCGACTACATATTCAATTATGTCCAATTCGCCAGCGCGCGCGCGTTGTTATTGCGTGACCTTAGAGGCCACGCTCGCTCTTTCATCTTGTACCCTCTTGTTGCAGTAACTAGGTTCGGATCTGCACGATGTGTGGCGACTTTCAGGGCCCCTCGGACGAGCATGCGGAGGGCCTTCCCTGAGCAGGAGGCGAGTCGACCCGCACTGGTGAGGTGTCCGCCTCATGACTGGAAGAGAGATGGTTAACGCTGGGGGGCTTACCTCCGTTTGCGTCCTACTCTATCAGAGGTCGGCCGACAGTGATGTCCAAGCTAACAAGGAGGGACCCACGTCAGGAACAGGGGCTTCGTTGTCCCGCACAGAGATAGGGACTTCGTTGTCCCGCAGAGAACGTACGACGCCTCAAGTCAGAAACAGGGACTTCGTTGACCCGCACAGAGATAGGGACTTCGTTGTCCCGCAGAGAGCGTACGACGCCTCAAGGCAGGAACAGGGACTTTGTGGTCATGCACAGAGATAGGGACTTCGTTGTCCCGCAAAGAGCGTACGACGCCTCAGGTCAGGAACAGGGGCTTCGTTGTCCCGCACAGAGATAGGGACTTCGTTGTCCCGCAGAGAGCGTACGACGCCTATCCGAGATCGCCGGGCATTGATGTCCGAGTTTACAAGGTGCGACCCAAGTCCGCAGCAGGGACTTCGTTGTCCCGCAGAGAGCGTACGACGCCTATCAGAGACCGCCGGGCATTGATGTCCGAGATGAACAAGGTGGGTCCCAAGTCAGAGGCAGGGACTTCGTTGTCCCGCAGAGAGCGTACGTTGCCTATCAGAGATCGCCGGACACTGATATCAGAGTGTAACAAGGCGAAACCCAAGTCCGAAGCAGGGACTTCGTGGTCCCACAGAGAGCGTACCACGCCTATCAGATCGCCGGGCAGTGACACCTGGCAGGGACAAGCTGGGACCCAAGTCAGAGCAGTGGCTTTGTTTCCCCACAGAGAGCGTACCACGCCTATCAGATACCGGGCAGAGACGCCTGACAGCCACAAGGTCGGACCCAGGGCACAAGCAGTGGCCTTGCTGTCCCACAGAGAGCGTGCGACGCCTATCGGAGATCGTGGCCACGGAAGCAGTGGCTTGGTTGCCACTTCCCTCATACGAAAGTAATAAGTCGTGGCTGATTCTCTGTTTGTCTATTGACAAGGGGTATTTACCTAAATATTACTAAATTGCGTTGCTACCTTAGTGGCTTGGTTGCCCAGACCTGTTTACCATACACATTCGGCATATTGAAGTACACTATTTTGCTTGGGGTACACATACATGTGCACGTTATACACATATACACATTTCGGAGAAACTGACAACTCACTGGCTTGTGAATAATACACATGTGAGTCCAAAGTACACTTTTAGTCAGTTGAAAGTACACTGACTGCACCCAGGGGGTAACCAGGTCGGCAAGTTGTCACTCAGAGAGCGGTCGGCGTCTTTCAGAGCTCGCCTGTCAGAGACGCCCAAGAGTAACAAAGGGGACCCCAATCAGAAGCAGTGCCTTGCTGTCCCACAGAGAGAGTATGTCGTCGGTCAGAGATCGCCGGACAGAGACGCCCAAGTGTTTTAAGGTGGGACCCAAGGTGGTCCCGGACCTGTAAAGCACAAGATACCTTGTTCTGGGCTCTGGTCAGCAGGAGAGGTAGCTGACAACCTCTACTTGCATGGCTAAACCAATGATTCTTCCACCGGCCCGGGACCCGGCCTCAAGAGTGACCCGCTCCACTGTCCTTCCGCAGGCCAGAGTGGACAAACAGCAGGTGGACAGAGCATCAAGGTGGGGCCCATGTCAACGGCAGTGACCTAGGCGCCCCGGCCCAGTAAGCTTGTAGTCACTGACTGCAGAGGGCTGGCGTCGGCTACCGTACCTACGGTGCTTCCAGTCCCGGGCCAGACGACAAGTCATAAACGGACATGCAGAAGCGACTGCTCGGCTTCTCAGGCGCTGGACAGTGTCTAGTGTCTGTGAGAGCATGTGGGCGCGGTAGCAAACACGTATGCGTATGTACGTTTATCGTGGTGCGCGACACAGGGGTTAAAAGGTTGCTTTCCCAGCGGTTCGCCAGGCCGCTGGGGCGCGACACCTCTTATCCTTCCAAGGTTAGGTTCCTGGAACCTCTAATCTGATTTCTTTGCCTTGGGCAATAGAGATGAGAAAACAGAGGGGTATTCTGTCTCCCATATTTTAATCTAATTCAATAACTTGATTATCCCTTAAGGGCTATTACAATCAAATTGTGCTCATGCATTAAGCATTGATTAATTTAATTTTTCTTATTATTAGGTTGGGCGCCCTCGCCCGGGCTGCTCACCAGTTTTTTATGGCTTGTGGCGACCGCAAGGGCTACAGGACCACTGCACTTCGCACTGCAGGATCCCGGCTCGGTGATGTTGGGCCACGCCTCGCGCCGACCATGCAGACGAGAGCCGCTCTAGATGCAGTGCAGAAGAGACAACCTCACGATGGGATCCGGGTTCCGGCGTTCGCTCATGATCTTCAGTTCCCCTTCGGAAGCAGGGACTCGCCTCACAGAAGCCAGGGGTACGAGAGGAACAGGAGACGCCGTCCCAGTTCCATGGCTCGCTACGCAAGGGAAAGACGGGCTCTCCGAGTTTTCGCCACCGTTCGGGGGAGCGGCCCCCTGAGACTACGTTGTTCCTTCCAAGTGCGGGGTCCGCCTTCGTTGGATCGCCGCCGGCCGGAGTTCCCCGGACTTCGGAGGGGTTGGACATCCCTTCGCCTGCGGGCGGAACATACGGTTCCCGCTGGACGCCAGAGGACGTCATTCGCCGTGGCTGGACGAGGTTAGCTTCTCTACGTCGCTACGCTCGCAGTTCCGAGAGGTCTTGCGTTCGCCGTCTACTGCGAAGATTTACAGGAGAGTCTACTCGGGCCGGGGACTACGCAGGTCCCCTCATCGCGTCCAAGCATTCAAGTCCCTGCCCCTTCTGGTCGGCTTCTGTCTCCGCTTCAGGGCGCCGGGGGAGGCGCTGGTGGCTTCAGCTGGATCCTACTTCTTCCGCTGCCAACGGTTGCTGCGTCCGTCCTGATCGATTACGCGCGGCTGAGTGGAGAGTCGGCCACGCAGGGCACCGCGCAGTGGAGAACTTCTTGGCCCCCTGGGCAGACCGACAAGGAGGCTTTCAAGGCCTGTCACTCAGCTGATTCACGCTGCGGGCGCCGCCGGATGTAGCAGCCTTCTTAAAACACTGTGGACCGTCAGACAGGATTGGCAGGGACCACTCTTCCGCGGAGGCGCGGTTCGTCCGATGCACCGGATTGGGCGACTTACATCCGAGAGACGGAGGCGGCGACGGGACGCCAACGGCACACTCCTGTAAATGTCAGGGACAGCATACTCCAGGCGCGCGAGGGATAGAGGTCAGCGCGGGTGGAGGACTGGTCCGACAGACTTCACTGCGGACGCCGTCTTCATCGGGGGTATGCACACAGTTCAGATTAGCTCCGCCTGAGATGACTTGCGGCTAGTCGCTTCATTTCCCCGACGGGGTGCTACTCTTCGCTTGGGCCTGGCCGTAGTCAGCGGTGACCAGGCACGCTTGTCGCCTCCTTAGACGACAGCTTCGGGACCTAGCGGAAGCGTTCGCTTCCCTGGGTGGCGGCGACTTGGAGTTCCGGCAGGCTGCAGCGCCGGACCGGAGCGGATGGACTTACCCTCGGTAGCGCCTTCAGGAAGTTACCCATTCGGCGCTGTGGATCCTGCGGCCGGGGGCGCAAGTACAGGGAGTTAGACGGGACAACTTGGCAGGAATTAGTTCCTGAGAGGTCGTTGCGCTCGGGCCTGTGGCAGTAGGGTCGACGCAGCTCTTACACTAGACGGTAGATTGGAGCACGATCTTCGTCCTTCGACTCGACACAAGTGCCTCGTCATCTCGGCAGATACCAGACAAAGACCTGAGAGCAGCGGTGCGTCTCCAGGACCTGGGACAACTCGAGTTTCGAAGTCGTAACCAGTTGGCAAGCCGGGCGGTAGGCTGGGATCATGCCCACTTCGCCGTCGACTAGAGGGCCGACGCTACGGGACAGGTACTACGTGTTTTCTTCGCCGGGATTCCGTCGAGGATGGAGTGCGTGGTCATCCTGTTCGAGTGGGACTCCCAGTAGACGGAAGCAGGGCAGTGTAGGAGGGACTCTCAGTCCCTCCTTCAGCTCTCTTCGGACGGATGACTTACTAGGGGATCACCGTTCAACCTGACACCTCCTCTGCTTGGAGAAGGAGGGCGTAATTGGGAGAGGCTAGTGCGCTGGAGGCCTGCCGCGCGGGGAGGCATCGCTGTGGCCAGATCTTCCAGCTCCACTGCTCGCCATCGAGATTGAATGCCGAATTATACGCTTGGTTGTCCGCCATTACTTGTGTTGCTGGTTGGTGGATGTAGGTGCGCACCCGGAGATTGGGCAGCAAGCCCTCTTCCACAGAGGCTTCCTACGGCGACCATGGGTGCTACCGCGACAACCCGCAGACCCTCAACCAGTCGAGTTGCGAGGGTAGATGACGAGCGCTGTGTGACGGGAAGGACAACCTTCTTCCTTCCGAACTGGACGAAGCCCCAGCTGGCAGGGTGCTTCCTCGGGGTTTTTTCATCTCCTAAGGACGGCCCCCTTTCACCGTTCAGGACTATCTCACCATGATCGCCGACTCCTACAGGCGATTTCGCTCATCAGACCCGGGTAGCTGCAAAACCTCACTTTCAGAGGCTCCCTTCGTTTGGAATGCCCCGCTGTGCTGCGCAGGGACCAAGTTCTACCTTGGGGGTTTACGGGATCTCAACCTCGTCTGTTGGAACCCGGCACATGACGCGCCTGACGGATGTTTCAAGGAGGAGAGCTTCAGGGCAGTCCTTGACTCAACCTCCAGGCTCAGTACTATGCACGCTGTCCACACACCCGGGTGGCTGGCAGTGCCAGTCGACCGGTTCATGCTACAGCTACCTGACACATCTGCCTGGACGAGACGCGGCCTACATGACGGCGACAGTTGTTTCGCCCTGCGCGTGTTGGGTGCCACAAAAGAAGCCGGGAGAACAGACTTCAAAACCCGGTGACAGCCTTACCTCTTCCAGGGTCAGTATCCGTACGCGCTGTCGTCTCACACACACAGATGGCGGGCTGTTACGGACGGAAGGCGCCGTGCAACTACTACGGTACCAGCCTTCAGGGCCACGTCGTGGTCGCCTTGGCTGCCCTACAGTCTATGTCTGTCTGCCCGTGCGAGTGTCAGATTCCACTCAGTAGCCCAGACAATAGGAACCGGTGAGAGTCTTCCGTGTGTACCTGCGCCGGACCAAGCTGGCGCAGGGGGACGCACACACCTGTTTTCTCCCTCTGTCCACAGGTAGACGTGGTATCTCAGCCCAGACCTGCTCCTCCTGGTTCCGGGGAGTTAT
Organism: Semisulcospira habei; assembly: GCA_036245525.1. NCBI lineage: Eukaryota > Metazoa > Mollusca > Gastropoda > Semisulcospiridae > Semisulcospira > Semisulcospira habei. The sequence continues at coordinate 208,462,609 of BTPG01000001.1, forward strand.
CCGCCCGGCCTTCCAGGACGTTGACCTGTTGATGCCACATGTTGCACATCGCGGCGCACGAGGTCAGAGCCATGGCCGCAAGTTCCGCTGCGACAGCACCGGTGCAGTCAAAGTCTTGTGGCGGCTATGAGTTGGCGAGCGGAGTCCACTTTCGCCCGCTGCTACCTGAGGGACCTCTCCTCCCAGCGACAGATCCTCTCGCTGGTGGGAGACACCGCAGCAGCGCAACACTCCCTCCCGGCGCCCTAGGCGCCGCAGGTATCTTAGCTAAAATTATCGGGAGTGTGCTGCAGGAGGGCGAGTTTGTGGGCAATGTGGTTGGCAGTAGGGGCGCTATAGCGGCACCCACCTCCTCTTTGTGATTCTTCCTAAGTGTAATACCATCGGTAATGTGTTTTGAGAAAACAAATGAATTTTTCAATTAAAATGCATTTTTTTGAAAAATACTTACCGATGGTATTACTCGAAGGTCCCTCCCTCCGGCCCCGCTTGCCGCAGTTCGCTAAGAACTAAACTGGGGTATGCTGGGTAATCTTGTACCGGATGTGAGTAAGGGGAGGCTATTCGGGTTTGGCATGGTCTATGGTGCCCCACTCCTGCCAACACCCCCTTATACGGACACAACCAAAATTTGGCTAAAATTAGGCCAGCTAAGAGCCATTTCCTAAGTGTAATACCATCGGTAAGTATTTTTCAAAAAAATGCATTTTAATTGAAAAATTCATATTTCAAGCCCACTCTTTTGTTTCCGTTTTTTGCAAAAAGGTGGTTGTACAATACAGGTGAACTATACACCTCTTTCTTAATTAGGCATTACCAGGTATTTTTGTTTGTTGGATTTGCATCATACAAAATTCATATGGCAAGCCATGAAGTCAGCTGCAAGCATCTGAACTATTTTCAAAAGTCTTTACTTTTGGGGAATGATAACCAGAGCTGTATACCGGTATTAAAATATGTACCAGCATTTTAAGAGTATTTTTATGTCTGGTATTTTCTTTCAGTATACTGGCAACTGCAATTATCACCGTTCCACGCCTCTCAGGCACACACATGAGTGCTCACACAGTCACGCATACTTCTCTCTCTCTCTGTCTGTACAAAGTTAAATAATTGAATCAATGGTTAATAGACGATTGTCTATTTGCCTTTTATCATGCCAGCTTTGTGTGTTCACACAGTGAATTCAGGCGAGAGGAGAAATGACTTGTGAAACAAAGTTCAGGCTGTAGTGATGTATCCTTAACCCTTATCATTCGGAATACACCAGTGTGTGAAATACGTTTGACTAAAATAGTTCAAGGGTAGTGCCAGAATAGCTTGGCGCCTCTAGGCACCAAGCTATTCTGGCACTACCCTTGAACTAAAGCGATTGGTCTGTATCTGATCGATGAAGAAACGAAAGCCATGCGGGCCAGAAACTTTCCCAGCTCCCTCCCTCTCTCCACCTTCAACTCGACAGCACCCCCATCTCCCTCTCTGACTTGGCCAAAAACCTCGGCGTTATCCTCAATTCCTCTCTTTCCATGACCAGCTTTGTCTCCGCCACGGCCCAGGCATGCTATTTCCACCTCCACCGCATCAGTCAGATTAGAAAATACCTCACCACCGAAGCTGCCACCAAACTTGCTGTCTCTCTCATCCAATCTCGAATCGACTACTGCAACTCTCTTCTTTCCGGCCTCCCTCACTCCACCACTTTCACTCTCCAGCGCGTCCAAAACAATGCTGCCCGCCTCGTCCTCAGAAACAAACAAATCCGACCACATCACTCCTCTGCTCAAACTCTTTACTGGCTCCCCATTCCCCAATGCATCCAATACAAGATTCTGTCTCTCTGCTACAAATCCCTCAACAACTACGCTCCTGTCTATCTCTCCAACTTACTTTACCCCTATACTCCTCCCCACTCCCTCCGCTCCGCCTCTGATCCTCTCCGCCTCCACATCCCCCGCACCAAACTCAGCACTTTCGGCCCCCTCTCCTTCTCTGTATATGGTCCATCCACCTGGAACACTCTCCCACCCTCTCTCTGTCAGAAACTTCCCACCCGGGTCTGCCCTGGGGAAATTGGGTGGGGTTAACTACTTTTTAGTTCCCAGGGTCACCCTGGTCAGCCCCACAGGGTGGGTTTTCCTCTCTATTATGGAGCATGTGTTTCTGTCTACCCTTGGTCTTTTCACCTGTATTTTCCTATTTTAAACTCTCCCTATTGTCTGCGCTGCCTGTAGCTCTTGATATTGGATGTGTGTTGCTAAATGGTCTTAGCTTTATTTAGGCCCCATATCGTAGGTTTATTAAATAAACTTTTAAATTTTTAAAGTATTGGAGCGGCTGGCGACATACTTTCAATATTCTGTTTTTTGTTTTTTTTCACAAGCAGTGCAGGCACGTCCTGAGAAAGCCTTGTTGCTGTCGGGACGTTACGCAATGTACAATCAATCAATCAATCTCCGTCAGAAACACTCTCTCTCTCCTCCTTCCAGTCCGCCCTCAAAACTCACCTCTTTCAACAGTTCTAGCACTATAGCGCTTAGAGCCTGCACTGCAGGGAGTTTGCGCTTTATAAATATAATTATTATTATTGTTTATTATTATATCATCACACTCCCCACCCCAAGCTGACTGTCATAATGTATTTCTCTATATGTGTTACATGAGTCGTCTAAAGCGTGCGCATGCGTACGCGAGTTGTGAGTGCGCGCTTAGAGTTATATTATTATAAGCGCATTATAAATACCGTAATTATTAATTATTATTATTATTATTATATCCTTATCTGTCAGTACTATAATGTAGCTTGCATATGGCAGTGTTTTTTAGCATCAGTATGATATGGGTTAAAATACTTGTACTGGATGTACTACAAAGGGATTTTGAGTCATTGTTTTATTTGGCTCTCGTGGGAAGCAAAAGTGAATATGTTTTGAGCCTGTGGTCAGTCTTCCGTCCGCCGTCGTCCGTTGTAAACTTTAACGTTAGCGTTTTCTCGGAGACTATTCAAGCCACAATCTTCAAACTTGGCCCAAGGATACTTTGTGGCAAGGTCTTTCCAAACATACCAATTTGAGTGACCTATCACAAAGGTCAAGGTCACAGGCGCTCAGGAAATAGGTAAAAAATAGCTATATGTGGGTCAAATGGTTGTTGTGATGCGTCTAGTGTGGTAGTGTAGCGTCTGTGCTTGTCGCTCTCGCTTTCAGCTCCCACCGCTGGCTAGCAGTTTTGCGAAAAGGGGAGCAGAACATGTCAGTCTCTCCCTGCCAGTACACAGCCTCTCCAACAACAAGCCTCATGTAGTGCCTCCTCGTGGTGACTCATGGTAACCGAGCACCTTACGGACTCGGGCTGAACTACAGAGGACTCGGAGGAGATCTGGCCCCCAGACATGCGACATGCAGGCCCATCGATGTGTAGACAAGCCCTGATGCCCATGAACCAGATCCCCAGCTATGGGTAAATAGCCCCACTGCCTTGTGGGTGCCTTGGGAGAGGCAAAGGCTAGGGGAGTAAACCCTATACAAATCCGGGCAGGGATGCTCGATAGCCTTGGTTGGCAGATCTCCTTCGAGAAGGAAAACTCCGAGGAAAAACCTGAGTAGATGGGACCCATAAGCCTTGGTAGGCAATCCATCTAGGAGAAGGATACTCCAAAACTAAACCATCCTGTGCTCCCAGGAAAGGCCTTTTGACCAGGAGCTAAGGGTGAGGTAACCCCGACAGAAACCCCGAGTGCTGAAGACGGAGGTACTGGGCTGCACAGCGCACTCTAATAAACCACAGTACCATGCATATACAGCCATATGACACTTGGAGATGGATTCAAGAGGAATGGTGCTCGCCCTGTGGAGTCTCACCAGGCAGGTGCAGTACCGGGCTCTGCGCCTCTTCAGAGCCCACCCCCAGCGACTGGAGGACCTTCCCGACTGTCTCGAGGAGCCAGGGGACTGGGAAGTAGAGCGACTGGCCAGCGAAAAAACAAGACCAGAGACAAAGAAAAAGCCAATGTGAACATCATGCACTGGAATGCCGAAGGGGTTACCAACAAGAAAACAGAACTAGAGCACTTTCTGCATGAAAACAGCATAAACATCTGCTGTATACAAGAGACACACCTGCAAGAAGGGAAACCCTTTAAGGTCAGAGGATATCAGGTCTTCCGAAGTGATCGCCAAGGGAGGAAGAAAGGGGGGGTTATGACCCTAGTTAGAAACAACCTGAATGCCAGCGAAACCAGGAGATTCATGGAAGAGGCAGAATACATCCAGGTCAAGGTAACCACCAGTGACAGCACCCTTGACCTTGTCAACTACTACTGCCCTAATGATAAGTTGCTGTCCCTCGACACTATCCAGGTTCCGGACAGTGGATTCCTCATCACTGGTGACTTCAACAGCCAGTCCCAGAGTTAGGGATATGACACACTGGACAAGAGAGGAGAAGACATTGAGGAGTGGCAAGATGAAAACCACCTGATACTTGCCAATGACCCTGAGGACCAACCTACCTTCTACTCTCGCCGCTGGCACACCACCACTACACCGGACCTGGCGCTTTGCACTGAAGATGTTCATAAGTGCCTCAGCAGAACAGTAGGACCACAGCTAGGAGAAAGTGACCACCGCCCTATCCTCCTAACCCTAAAAGGATGCACAGCAGCTAGCTCGCCACACCGGCCAAGATGGAACTACCGAAAGGCAGACTGGCGCTTGTTCAGTATCCGAACAAATGAGCTAATGCAAGACCTCGCTGTGTCTGGAAGGAACATCAACAATGTGGTCAGAGAGTTTAATGACATTATCAGTAAGGCAGCCAAGGAATCCATACCTCGAGGGGTCCGGAAAAACTACACCCCATACTGGACCGCAGATCTTCAGAAAGCACATGACAACCTCACTAGGGCCAGAGAAGACGCTGAAACCAACCCCAGCCAAGAAAACAACATCAAGCTACAACACAGTAAGGCCCAGTATCTGAAGATGAAGTTGGAGTGCACAAGAAGAAGTTGGAGAGAGAAGACTGCAAGACTAAACATGGACAGGGACACCACGAAGTTGTGGAGACTGACCAAGGCGTTGAACGATGAGGGCACCAGGGAACAGAAGATCACCTTGGAAGAAGAAGGGAAAGCACTGACTGGTAGGAAAGCTGCAAACATGTTTGCACAGATCTATGCGAAAGAAAGTGACATCACTGTCCCACAAATGCTTGCGAAAGAAATCAGACAGGAAGAAAGAGAGAGAACAAGAGATGTGAACATCCATGATGCAATGAAGAAGGACATCACCCTTCCAGAACTGAAGATGGCCATCAAACAGCTGAAGAAGAAAAAATCTCCAGGTCCAGACAGCATCTCAAACGAGATGTTACAACACCTTGGCAACACTGCCTTAATGAAGCTACTGGACATCTTTAACCACAGCTGGAGAGGAGGACAGGTACCCCAGTGCTGGAAGGAAGCCAGGATGATCCCAATTTTGAAGAAAGGGAAGAATAAGTCCAAAGCCCTGAGTTATCGCCCCATCAGCCTGACAAGTTGTGTGTGCAAGACCATGGAGCGCATCATCAACAAGCGCCTGCAGTGGTACCTGGACTCTGAGAGCATTATCGTGCCAGAGCAAGCTGGCTTCAGAAGCTACAAGAGTACAGAAGACCAGACAACACACCTTGCACAGGTCATAGAAGATGCCTTTCAAGATCAGAAGGTGACATTAGCTGCCTTCATTGACCTACAGAAGGCTTTCGACAAGGTGTGGAAGGATGGTCTCCTTGTGAAACTCCTTCGCAGTGGCATCCAAGGGAATATGTACCGGTGGACCAAGTCATACCTGCACAATCGCAGAGCCCGTGTGACAGTGGATGGGTACTGTGGCCAAAAAGTGCTGTTGCGTCAGGGGGTGCCACAGGGGTGAGTCCTGTCACCGACACTGTTCATACTTTTCATCAACGACCTTGTGCCAGAGCTACCAAAAGGAGTACACGCAGCCCTGTACGCAGACGACCTGGTACTCTGGTGCACAGAAGAGTATGCAACAACTGCTACATACAGGATGCAGCTAGCCCTGGACAGGCTGACAGACTGGACCAACAACTGGTGTGTGACCATCAACACAGAAAAATCATCAGCCACACTCTTCTCTCTCTCCAACAAGGCAAAGGCTGGCAACCTAACACTGGGCAACACCCCGCTGCGATATGAAGACCAACAGACATACCTGGGAGTCACCCTTGACAAGAGGCTGACGTGGAAGCCGCACATTTGGAATGCAGAAGCGAAAGCTAGAAGAAAACTGAACATCATGAGAAAACTGGCTGGAACACAATGGGGAGCCAATGAAAAGATCCTCAAAAATGTATATCAAGGCACAGTGAGACCACACCTTGAGTATGGATCTAATGCATGGTTGACGGCAGCCCAGTCACACCAGCAGACCATTGACAGAGTTCAGAACCAGGCACTGCGTATCATCACCGGCGCAATGAGATCCACACCAATTGAAAAGATGGAAGAGACAACGGGCATCCCACCCCTGCGCATGAGAAGAGATTGCAAAGCCTTGATACAGTCCACAAAGGTCAAGTCTTCCAAAGACCATCCTATGAACGCTAGGATGAAACAACCAACCTCAGGGAGACTGAAAAGATCAAGCTTTGTGAAGGAGACGAGAGCACTGCAGAGAAAACACCAGGCAAAGCTGCCTGCGCAGGTAGAGGCTCTGAATCCTGCTAGTGACCTTCCACCTTGGGAAAGTAAGCCAGAAAACATCACCATCTCTTCCACGGTACCCTACATCACCACCAGAGATGAGCACAGCACTGTGAGCAAGAAAGCCCTGACACTGACCATGCTCGAAGAAAAGTATCCCCAGGAAGCATGGATACGGGCATACACCGATGGATCAGCCACAGATGCAGTTCAGGATGGAGCGGCTGGGGTGTACATTCAGTACCCAAACGGAAAATGGCAGGCAGAGGCAGTACCAACAGGCCTTCACTGCACAAATTACAGAGTTGAGGTGGAAGCCCTAGTCCGCGCAGCTAACACCCTTAGTGGCACTGCAGACCCTGATGCCCAGATTGTCTTCCTTACTGATGCCATGTCTGTCCTTGAGGCAGCAACAGCAAGCAAACTGCCACGTCTACAAGAGGCACTGCAAAACATCAAGTGCACCAGACTGGTGCTGCAGTGGATCCCTTCACACTGTGGCATCTACGGCAATGAAGAAGCTGACAGAATGGCAAAAGTGGGCGCAGAGAAAGAACAAGATGAAAATGGAGTCAGCTTCACAGAGATGAAGACCATCATTAAGTCTGTGTACAGACCACCACAACGGCCCCTAGACAGTTACCATCAGCTGTCCAGACAAGAGCAGGTGACCATCTTTCGTCTGAGGACCGGGCACAACCGACTCAATTTCCACTTGCACAGACGCTTCCACCTCGTGCCATCTCCCCTGTGCCCTTGTGGAGAAGCAGATCAGACCGCAGAGCACATCCTCCAGGACTGTGGGAACCACCAGCCGCTGAGGGAGGAGATATGGCCGAAGCCCGCCACTCTACAAGAGAAACTGTACGGGCCTGTGGAGGCGCTACAGAAGACCACAGATTTCATTTTGAGAGCCAAACTCCAAGTGTGACGGCGTTCGAGAAGAAGAAGAAATAGCTATATTTTGACATAATTTATTTTTGTTTAAATACTATTCACAACTTCAAACCCAAACTTGGTACAAAGATACCTGGTGGTAAGACCTTTCTATGCATACTAATTTGGTTGATCCCTTGGAAAGGTCAAAGGTCACAAGAGCTCAGGAAATAGGTCAAAAATTGCCATATTTTGACAAAAGTAGCTGAGCTAACCCGTCACACCACGTGAATGCCCTGCGTTTGTGTTGTACTGTGTTTGTCTTCAGAGTGAATGCGTGAGTGTGTGTGTTGGATTCAGTTCACGGCGCTTTGGGTAAAGAATTGGGTAAAGCGTCTAGTATATAATAACCGGTATTATTATTATTTTTCAAAGATGTTTATTTCCTCAAATACTATTCACAACTTAAAACCCAAACTTGGTACAGATATATCTGATGGTAAGAACTATCTATGCATGCTAATTCGGATGACCCTTCAGAAAGGTCAGGGTCACAGGCTGGCAAATGTGTGTAAAATGCCAATTTTTTTTATAAAATTGTAGGTATAATCAACATTTTTGCAAATTCTTCAATCAAATTTGGCACAAAGGTAGCTGATGATAAGACCTTCCAGGCATACTAATTTCATCGACTCATTGCAAAGGTCAAGGGTCGAGGGGATTGACAATGTGAAAAATGCTTACATTTTGAGAAAACGTTAATTTTGCTGGTGCGGAAGCCAGCCCTTTACTTATTGCCACAAAGGTCGCACATATATGTATATCGGTCGTCCACGTGAGCCATAATGGCTTTGCCTTTTTTGTTTCTATGAGTTTCAGTGTATCACTTGCAGACTAATGTTTCTTATTTGCAGAGGTGGTAAAGTACACAAACCAATGAAAACGTTAGAACAGAGAGAGGCAGAATATGCCGAGGCTCGGTTGCGGATTTTTGGCACAACGGAACCAGATACAGACACAAACAGCAGCAATAATTCATCAGATTCAGCCAGTGCTTCAAACTCAGATGGGTATGATATTCAGAAAATAACACATCAATTAAATCTGGAAACCAAATTTTGAGGTGGACTGGCTCTTGGTCTTATAGTTTAAGGGTAGAGCCAGATTAGTTGGTGCCTTAGTCACCAACCTAATCTGGCACTATCCTTGAACTATCATGACTGATCTACTTTTTACAGCCGTTATATGCAGAATGTGGGTAACTCATTACTAGGTTTGAAAGCGTTCAGTGATTGGCAATCACTCTTATTGTCAGTGTTTGGATGAGGCCTTTTCATTTTAAATCTAAAGAAATAAATCAAAATTATGAGTTATAACTTTTATAACTTTTTTTTTCAATGTGTCACAGATATTACCCTTGTTTATTAAACAGTAATTTCTAATTTTCTGTGATTTTTTCCCCAGACAAGTAAAAGGTGCCAAAGTGGAAATTAACAAGACAACCAACAACGTGTCTGTTTTACGACAACCAAAAGGACCTGACGGATCAAAAGGGTTTAGTGCACCTAGATAACATAATTTTGTTATGTGACTGTTTTCTTTTTTTTTTGTTTGTACAGTGTATTACTGAAAATGTCATGATTTGTGCAAAACGTTAGTACTCATAGTTAGGCGTCTGTCAATGCTTGATCCACAGCTCTTTTGTGTCTCTTGTTTTGAAATGAAAATACTCTCCATTTATTTTGCTAAAGTACAAATAGTAGCTTCCTGAATCTTTTCGCCACTTACTAATTTTTTTGCTCGCAGAAATGAACCTCTTTAGTTCCTTTAGTTTTCCTGGATGGCAACTAAGTGGGATAGCGCAAGGGTAGTACCAGATTAGCTTGGCGTCTTTCCAGGTGCCAAGCTAATATGGCACAACCTTTGACTCATTTTGGTTGATCCAACTCCGACCGCTGGCACACAGCTTTCCAATATTGTGTAAGTCATTGTTTGCTGTGAGTAAGTTCATCATTTCATGATCTCCATTGAATCACTCCCTAAAATAAGTCATATTTACAGTTTTCCAGTAGAAAGTTACAGTTTCGGAGGTCTGTGGTATATATTTTTTCTTGCAAATTACAGTATTTAAGGGGTTTGATTGTTTTGTTCCATAATAGTGACTTTGTTTTGAGTGATTTTGATCATGGTGACAAGTACTCGTGTAATTTGACAAATGATGAGAAACTCGGTGATGATTTCGTTAATCTTGAAATTTTGTTTAAATCATTAAATCACGCAAGAAAATGACTATTGCTTAAGGTTTGTTGAAGATTTCACATTCATAATTTGTAAGGAATGATGTGGAGTGAAACTATTTTTTAGAATATTGTGACATCAATTGTTTTATGTTGTCCTCACCTGCGTGCTAGTCTGCTATTTTGTGGCTTACGGTTGGAGGCCATAAGGTTGAAAATGACACACCAGCACAGAGTCCTGAACACATTTAACTCATTCAGCCTGACGGCCATATTTCTCAAATTTAGGAGGTGTCATCTAATGACTATGCACCAGTTGCAGGAGATGGATCAACCATAAATAATTCAAGGGCAGTGCCAAATTAGCTTGGCGCCGACAGGCGCCAAGCTAATCTGGCACTCCCTTGAATTATCATGGTCGACCCATCTCCTGCTGTGGTGCGTCAGGGCTGAATAGGTTAATGAGACAGTTTATGATTGTGAAGGGGACTCTTTCTGGTCAATTTTTGTTTGTTTGTTGAGTGTCTGAAAGATGATGTGGACACAGTTTTGTGTTTTGATGTGCAAATTGGTGAAATGTTTCGTGCATGTTCAATATGCATGGTTTTGTTTGGCAGCAGAGCTGATGGCTTGTTTCCTGTGTCTTTTACAGTGTCATTATTTTAACTCAATGTGTATTATTTTTGTGTTGCCCTCAACCACTAAGTTACATGTATCTCAATTGCTTCTCCCCCTAACCCCTTCACTGTCGAGAAAAAGTAAACATGACCCAGCTGCAAGAGGGCGGGGGCTCATGAGGATCTGTACCTCTTGCTGGGGTCCACTTTCCATGCTTCTTTTATGGCTGCAGCGCATGGTTGAATTAACAAAGATTTCAGGAACACAATTTGCATCATTTTGCAGTAAAGGGGTTAATATCTGCATGGGTGAAAGCTGACAGATGGAAGGACAGAAGTCTGTCAATGTACAATCTTGTGTTTGGAAATTCTCACATTTTCAAAGCAAACTGTTTATTACACTATAGCAAAATGAGAAATTTCATTTTGATATTGCGCAAGAAGCCACAAAATGCTAAAGAAATGCTGGCAGGTAGGAGACCCCTGGACTCCAGCATTCTTCTCCATAACCCCACGGCCGCATTTCCCAGATATTGTAAGTGTTACCTATCGATTATATACCAGTTGCAGGCGATGGATTGAGCATGATAATTCAAGGGTAGTGCCAGATTTGCTTGGCACCTGAAGGCGCCAAGCTAATCTGGCACTACCCTTGAATTATCATGCTCAATCTGTAAGCATTTGAACACTGTGAACTTTCACCCATGCATGTGTGCTGGCCTGGGATTTGTGGACATCACGACATTAAGGCGAAATGTCCAAAATACAGAGCAGTACACGTTCATGTGCTTCATGTTTTTGAGTACTGTAAAATCATTAATGAAATTTACTGACATTCACTGTGTGAAATCAGTTGTGCCTAAATCAAACTATAAAATAACTTAAATTTGTGTGTGTTGTGATACATGTGCCTGCCACTTCCTAAATAGGTTTTGGTTGCTGTGCAGATGTTAAGCAATGTATACCCAACCATCATGCTTGCCTGTTTTTTAGTGCATTTCTGTTGTTTTTTTAAATTTGATTTTTTTTATTTATTTGATTTTTTTTTTTTTTTTTTTTTTTTGGGGGGGGGGGGATATGCGCTTGTTTGTTATTTTTTTGACTTTATGGCGAAAAACTGTTCTAAAGCATACTCTAGTAACAAAAAAAAAAAACACAAAAAAAAATGCTTAGCAAGCTAAATTTTATTGGTTTGTAAAAAAAATATGTGAAAGTGTTACAAGTTGCTTCATACAGAGTTTAGTTCAAATAGAGATGTATTTTTGTGCAGTCAGTATGTTTATGCTGAAGTATAGACTAAGCTGCTGTTGGGATGTTAACCCCTTGTCTGTCGGCAGCAATTTTGTCATGATTCCTGCAGGAATCGGGATAAACACGGCTACAGACAGCCAAAGAGTTGCTTCCCTTGTGCTTTTGGGATGTTAACCCATTTAACCCCATGGCCACATTTCCCAAGTTTTGTAAGTGTTACCTAACAATTATATACATGTACCAGTTGCAGGTGATGGATTGAGCATGATAATTCAAGGGTAGTGCCAGATTAGCTTGGCGCCTGAAGGTGCCAAGCTAATCTGGCACTACCCTTGAATTATCATGCTCATTCCATAACTGCTGTAGGGTGTTGGGGCTAAATGGGTTAACCCTTGTACATGAAGCCACTGGTGCTGTTTACGCTACCACACACACACACATTTTGCAGTACTGGTGGCTGCATGCACGAGGGGGTTGCCCATATAAACACGGCCACATTTCCATTTTTAAAATTTTTTTTAGAGATGTCATGTAGCAACTGTGTGCCAGTTGCAGGCAGGAGATGGATTGACCAGGATAATTTAAGGGTAGTGCTAGATTAGCTTGGCCAAGCTAATATGGCACTAGCCTTGAATTATCATGGTCGATCCATCTACTGGTGTAGTGCATCATGGCTAAATGGGTCGAAATGCTTCTGCACAGAATGGTTTTTAGAAAGTTTTATTTTTCTTTTTTTTTTCTTATGACGACATCACAAAGAAGGCTGAGTGAGAGATTGCTCTCTTACCATCTAAATTGTAAAGCAATTTGCACCACTGCTTTCATATATTATTTTTGGAGAGGGATGGGGATAGACAAGGGTTTCAGACTAAAACGACTTACTCGTTTTGTGCCCACTCCCCACTTTGAACTCAATTTTGACACTTCCTCAGAGAATAACAAAGAAAACAGACATAATTGTGCCATTTGTATATTGTGGTATACAGTACTGAGAATTTAACCCTTTTAGTCCCGTATCCCCACAGCAGGAGATAGCTCAACCATGATAATTTCAAGGGTAGTGCCAGATTAGCTTGGCGCCTGAAGGCGCCAAGCTAATCTGGCACTACCCTTGAATTATCATTGTTAAGCCATCTCCTGCAAATGGTACATTGTCGTTAGGCAACACCTCCACAATTTGAGATATGGCATCTTGGGGCTAAAAGGGTTAAACCTTGAAGATAATGTGGAAGTTGGGCAACTCCTTTTCTATGGCTATTTGTCCTTCTGTCTGCTACGTAACTTATTTTTAGTCGTAATTTAGGGAAAGAAGTACCCAACAGAGAAAGAAACACGCTTAGAAAAGACGGGTACAACGCAATTTATTAATATTTCGGGTAAATACCCTTTGTCAAAATAGACAAACAAACAAACAGAGAGATTAGCCGCTACTTATCTTCATTAGCAGAAGGAATGTGGCAACTCATATTTCGGGTAAATACCCTTTGTCAAAATAGACAAACAAACAAACAGAGAGATTAGCCACTACTTATCTTCACTAGCAGAAAGAATGTGGCAACTCATATTTCGGGTAAATACCCTTTGTCAAAATAGTTGCCACATTCCTTCTGCTAATGAAGATAAGTAGCGGCTAATCTCTCTGTTTGTTTGTCTATTTTGACAAAGGGTATTTACCCGAAATATTAATAAATTGTGTTGTACCCGTCTTTTCTAAGCGTGTTCCTTTTTCCGTTGGGTACTTCTTTGCATTTTACACGCTTGGCAGTCACCTTTTTGGTCTGGATTGTAATTTAGGGAGATGGGAGGGCGTTGAAACCCACCGTATACCATGTACAGTAGAATCTGTTTTGACCAGCCTCCTCCTTTGCAAGATAAAGGTGGTGTTATGAACTAGGTGCTCACTCATGAGAAATCTTGATGGACAAAAAGTGTCCCTGTCATCAAAGATCATCATTTAGGTGATCACAACCACCTTAATCATAGTCTTTAACCCATTTAGCGCCAACACCCTACAGCAGGAGATTGATCGACTATGACAATTCAAGGGTAGTGCCAGATTAGCTTGGCACCTTCATTAGTTTGGCGCCTGAAGGCGCCAAGCTAATCTGGCACTACCCTTGAATTATCATGATCAATGCACCTCCTGCACATGGTCGTTCAGTAACACTTCCAAAATTTGGGGAAAAGCACCTGTGGGGCTAAAAGGGGTTTATGACAGTTGATCTCACATAAAGGTGGTTGGTTTAACCCTTTGTGTGTCAGTAGTGGTTTTTGTCACAGTGATTCCTGTAGGAATCATCATAAAACACTAGCAACGAACGACGGGTGAAAACAGGTTTTGCTGTACAGGTGAGAATACTGCACTGTTAAGCGATGTAAGCAAGTTTGATGTAACATGCACATATTCGTACTTGTCACATTTGCAGCATGTGTGGGTGATGGACCCTTGTATTATTATTATATTTTTATGCTGTCGTTGTGTACTTACATGGTTATGTTGTGTACAGTTTGTCCTCTGTGATAAACATGATGCCGGTATGTCTTGGGCAAAGTTATTACAAAGACTTGAACCCTTTGTGCAAGCAGCTACTGCTACTGTTAACTTATTCACCGCATATCCGGAGGCGGCACGCCTCGAATGAGTTAATTGCTTTATTTTTTTAGCAAAAGAATTTTTTTTTTTACCACTGGTAGAATCACTCATGAAACACAAAACATGGTAATAGTGAGGGAGTATTTTCATCAAGTTATCTTTTTAGAAGTCTTTGAAATGTGGGGGTTAAAAATTAGAGTATGCTTGATAGTTTCTCTCTCTCTTGGCTGGACTTCGCGAACGAAGATTTTATAGGAGTTGCCCACGACGTCTGCAGGCTTGTTCGTGGCTGCGGAGGCCAATTCGGGACAGGCAGGTTCGACCGCAGTGGCTGCAGGGGAAGGTATGGCCAGAGTTCTGAGTTGCGGCATCTCTGTTTTTTCTCCTGAGCCGCTTGTCCTTAAGGCTAGCTCTGCGAGAGTCCTCAAAGGAGACAGCTGCCTTGTAAATAGTGGAGCGCCAGGTGTCACGGTCCACAGCAAGCGAAGACCACTGGTGGTGGTCGATTTGGCAGGCACTAAGTGACTTCTTGAGACAGTCTTTGTATCTCTTCTTTGGTGCCCCTCTGTCACGGTGTCCAGTAGCAAGCTCGCCGAACAGGGTGATCTTTGGTAGGCGATGATCCTCCATCCTGGAGACATGCCCCGCCCAGCGGAGCTGTGTCCGCAGCAGCAAAGCCTCGATGCTCACGGTTTCAGCCTGTTCAAGGACCTCGACATTGGTGACATAGTCACTCCAGTGAATGCCCAGGATGGTACGCAGGCAGCGCTGGTGGAAGCGTTCGAGGAGTCGTAGTTGGCTGCGGTAGAGGGCCCAGGACTCGGAACCATACAGCAGGGTGGTGAGGACCACAGCTCTGTACACGCTGATCTTGGTGCCTGTTTTCAGCTGTTGATTGTGCCACACCCGCTTAAAAAGTCGCCCGAAAGCACCGTTCGCTTTTGCCAGCCTGCTGTCAAGCTCCTTGTCCATCTTGGCGTCCGACGTGATAATGCAGCCAAGGTAAGTAAACTGGTGCACTGACTTTAGTTCAGACTCGCCGATGGTGATGTGAGGAGGGCGATACCCTGTCTTGGGTGCCGGCTGATGGAGGACCTCTGTCTTTTTCAGACTGACCTCGAGTCCAAAGAGCTGGGCAGCGTCTGCGAAGCAGGACGTGATGCGCTGCAGGGCTCTCTCTGTGTGTGCAACGAGGGCAGCATCATCAGCAAAAAGCAGCTCACGGATCAGTTGGTCTAGGGTTTTCGTGTGGGCCTGCAGTCGTCTGAGGTTGAACAGGCTGCCATCGAGACGATACCTGATGTACACTGCATCGTCATCATCGAGGTCCACTGTGGCCTGCTTCAACATCATGCTAAAAAAGATGGTGAAGAGGGTCGGTGCCAGCACGCAGCCCTGCTTTACGCCGTTGAGAATGGGGAATGGTTCTGAGAGGTCATTGTTGAGTCTGACCTGGCCTTGCTGGTCCTCATGTAGCTGGACAATCATGTTGAGGAACTTTGGGGGACAGCCAAGTCGCTCCAGGATCTGCCACATGCCTTGCCTGCTCACAGTGTCGAACGCTTTTGTTAGGTCGACAAACGTTACGTACAGCCCTTTGTTCTGCTCGCGGCACTTCTCCTGTAGCTGTCTCAGCACAAAGACCATATCGGTGGTGCTCCTGTTTGCTCTGAAGCCACACTGGCCCTCTGGGAGTTGGTCTTCAGCGATGGCAGGTACCAGCCGATTCAGGAGCAGCCTTGCAAGGATTTTCCCAGCAATGGACAGCAGTGTAATTCCCCGATAGTTGGAACAGTCAGACTTCTCACCTTTGTTCTTGTACAGGGTGATAACGACTGCATCACGGAGATCCTTTGGTAGTGTTCCTTCCTCCCAGCAGCAGAGAAAGAGGTCATGGAGCTTGTTGTGCAGTGCTGTGCCTCCATGTTTCCAGATCTCTGGCGGTATTCCATCAATGCCTGTTGCTTTGCCACTCTTGAGCTGGTGGATGGCTGTGAGGGTCTCTTCAGCGGTGGGCGGTTCGTCCAATTCAACTTTTACTGGGAGCTGTGGGATTTGTAGGACGACTGCTTCTTGAACAGTGCGCTCAGTGCTGAAGAGGCTCTGAAAGTATTCCGACCAGCGGTTCAAGATGGAGGTATTATCTGTGAGGAGTGCCTGGCCATTCGCGCTTCGCAGGGGACTTTGTACCAGGTGCCTGGGGCCATACACTGCTTGCTTGATAGTTTATTGGTAAGCAAAACGACCTTGTGTCAACATCGGTTGTAGTTAGTGCACAGGCCAACATCAGACTGAGGATGTTATGCTCAGTTATGTGTGTATATATTGTTTTGGGCATTTGCTCAGTTTAAAAAAAGAAAAGATAAGTTATTTTGAGTCATGAACAACTGTAGATCTGTACAATGTACATAAGAATAACTGGACTATGCTTGCGAATTCACTCATCATGTCATCATCAGGTATGTGCGTGTGTGTGTGTATTGGTTGTGAAAACGATCGTCTAGGGCATTTCACTTACACTGCAAATGTATCTACACTGTACGTCTGATATGCAATGGTACTGCTACTGTATGGACAAAGCAAACAAACAGCCAAACAAGACTGTATAGCTCCTTTTCTTCGTCTTTTTGATGTAGGTAACGCTTTTTGTTGCGATGATTCCTTGCAGGAATCATTGGGACAAAAAGCACTACTGACAGCAGAAGGGTTAAGAATTGGCCACTAAGCACCGTGACACTGTGTAAGTCACAAGAAATAAATTGACCATGATAACTTTCATATAGTACCTAAGTTTGCATGCCTCTCGCTGATTTGCCCCTACTTAGGGTGCTTTCTTTCTGCTTAACACTGATGGTGTCATAATAAGGTGCTGACTGATTTTTGACAATATTATTCTGACGAACTGACATGATTAAATTCTCACTCTTGTAACAGACATATTTGCTCAGTAGGAAAACAATATGCTGTTTGGTTTCAAAGGTCAACATTGTCCAACTCTTTGCATCCTAGACAAGCTTTTTTTAAAAATAAAATTTCCCCCCAGTTCATTGGCGATTCTAATACCCCAAGTATTTTTAAAAAGATGTAACATTTTGTTGGTATCATGATTTGTGTTTATCCCTTTGCCTGTCAGTAGTATGTTTGTTGAGAAGTACCCAACGGAGAAAGAAACACGCTTAGAAAAGACAGGTACAACACAATATAGCGGCTAATCTCTCTGTTTGTTTGTTTGTCTATTTTGACAAAGGGTATTTACCCGAAATATTAATAAATTGTGTTGTACCTGTCTTTTCTAAGCGTGTTTCTTTCTCCGTTGGGTACTTCTTTGCATATTACACGCTTGGCAGTCACCTTTTTGGTCTGGATTATTTTATATGTTTGTTGAGTTTATTCCTGCAAGAACCACCTGTAAAAAAAGTGTGACTGACAGCTAAAAGGTTAAAAGAAAAGCAATGTATGTGGCCTGATTTTCTTCTCAGCATTACTGTAACTTTGTGTGTGTGTGTGTGTGTGTGTGTGTGTGTGTGTGTGTGTGTGTGTGTGATGCTATGGTCTTGCGACTGAGAGTAGATGTCTGCAATCACTGTACATTGCTTTCATATTTAAAATCATTTAGGCTCCGATATATTGCATCTTGGCACTTTTGAAAAAGGGAAGTCTTTTGAAGTCTGTGACTTGGCACCATACGGCCTGGGGCTGTACTGTCCAAAATTAGAGACAAACACACATATGTTGATGTATATCTTTTTAGTGTAAATCTGTCCACGTGTAAATTTGTAAAATATTCATTTTTTTTATTCAGCTTGTTTGGAGTCGGTGTTGGTAGTGCGTATTATTAGTCAGGGGCGGATCTGGGGGGGTGGGGGGTTCCATGGGTTCCGGACACCCCTGCCCCCCCCTCAACCCCAAATTTTTTAAAATGCTATAACAAAGCCCATTTTAGGGGTGTTTGGACCCCCCCTCTCTTCCTCCCACCCCATCGGGCCCAACATTTAAAATTTTGGCAAATTTTCATAACCACCACCCCCCCCCCCCCTCTCCTGCGGGCCCGACGTTTAAAATTTTGGCAAGTTTCCATAACCACCCCTCCCCCCCTTCCTGCGGGCCCAACGTTTAAAATTTTGGCAAAGTTTCATAACCACCACCCCCCCCCCCACCCCCCTGCGGGCCCAAAGTTTCAAATTTTGGCAAGTTTTCATAACCACCCCCCACCCCCCTTCCTGTGGGCCCAACGTTTAAAATTTTGGCAAATTTTCATAGCCACCCCCCGCCCCCCCTCCCCCCTCCTGCGGGCCCAACGTTTAAAAATTTTGGCAAGTTTACATAACCACCCCCCCCCCCCCACTCCTGTTGTTTGATATTGTGGCGAATGGTGCGAATCCTAACACACATGCTCCTTCCTCTCCCACACCCCCCCCCCCCCCCCCCCCCCCCCCTTTTGACTTTCGATTTTTCGGCTCCTTTAAGCAAGGTCTAGCGTCAGGGAGGCCTTTTGTGTCAGGTTGAAGGTTCCAAACAAAAAGTTCAAAGTTGTAACCTCTCCCCCCCCCCCCCCCTCCCCCCCCCCCCCCCCCCACCCCAAGATAACTGATCTGCCTCCGCCCTTTTAGAACAATACAAATGAGCAACACCAATTCCAGCTGCACGTTAACTGTTTAACTCAATGACTTCGGTTCTATAGAATGGAAGGCATTTAGTTCTGGGAGTTAAATGGCTAATAGAATCAGGTATGAATATTTTAAACAAATTTATCATGAGCCATAATGCTTCTTAGATATGTTTACATCCCAATATAGTGAATTTGACCCCTGCTGGCATAGCAGTGTGCATGTAAGTGTGTAAAGAGAGAGTGTGAGACAGAGTCTATTTAACCCAAAACGCTTTTTTGACAAGATGAAATGCTATTTTGACATGGTAACATTATAGTTCACCTGTAAAGTGTTAATGCCAGTGTATATTTCACCTTGTAGGATGATGTGTAATGTGGTAATGAAAACAAAAAAGAAAATTGACAAGTGTTACTCTTGTGTCCTAAACATTGTCACTATGGGTGGGGGAAAATGTGATCCCCTTAAATAAAAGCTGAAATTAAAAAAAAATATTGTTGTGTCTTTCTTAAGAAATGTATTTATTTATTCATTGTTGACTGCGTTTGTTCTTTGTGGACTCGACTTCTGTTTAAGCTGCTTACCTGTATGTGTGCTGAGGTTTGTGCGCTCACTGTTAACCAGGTTGTATGGCTTATTTATCATAAAGTCAGAATTGCTATTCAACAAGCAGGAGGTGAAAGTGTGTGCGTCATGTGGAGTGCATCTTGGTTTTTTTTTGTGTTGAGATTAGCCATGGCTAACGCCTCGAACTTTCAGGATATACTCTGCGTGAGGCGTATACTTTCATTTTCTGTCTGTTACATGCACACACACACACACACACACATACCCATGCACACACACAAACACACACAAAATGATCTTATCGGAGTATATCTATGTGTATGTCAATTGTTTGTGCTGTTGAAAGTCCATGTGTTGTATTTTTGATATATAATAATATAACGCATACCTTAATGTTAATGTTATATTTATTTCTCGAGCACAGTTTATGTTTGTGTTTTTGTCATTTCTCTCATGCCCCCAGTGGGTCCGAGATTGAATAAATGAAACTGAAACAAAACTTTGATGACACAACACTAAAGCAGAAAAACAAAACACAAACTAAATGTAGAACCGCATACAAATTTTGGTCAATAAAACTCAACATAAACGCTCATTTCATTTCACCTGTAATTCCCAAATGGTTTCCGACGTCAAACGGTTCAGAGACTTTGAATGTGTAGATTTAGCCTAAAAGGCAGACGACCAATGGCGCGCTGTTTGACACAGAACCGAAAAATCTAGCCTAAATTTTGTCAAATTTGTGTAAAGGCCAATCGCCGGACATGGCTGCTGGTAACCAGAGTATCGAAGAGGAATACCAAGTTCTTAGTTCCCGCCAGGTATGCTTGCAAAGTCTTACATGGACAGTCGACCGAGGAAAATTGACAACTTGAATTTTCCGCAGTCGTGATGGGCAGAGATGATGATAAATCGACATCGGCCGCTTGTGATCTGACCCACGCAAACTGAATTTACAAAATGTTTAACCATGCAAACTTATAACGCAGTGCTAGACAATATTGGCTCTTTACTTGACGCAAAAATGAATTTATAACTGGACCCCAGCCTTCACAATCTGCAGCCATGCAGTTGCAAACTTGGTGTTACTAATACTAGAATAGTCCTGTGGGGAAAATTACTGATACGTCTATTTTAAGTGAGAGGCACAGATCTAAATGTTCTCCCTTAGGCAACAGGAGCTCATCATAACACCAGAAACTGTTAGAATACACGAGGATTTGTACCTAATGGCCTGTGGGCTCAGTGCTTTATGGCATATCCAGCGGTCACTGAAGCAGTTCTGTCAGTCGAAACGAAGAGAGTTTAAGTCAAACTTCAGTGCCTGACAGCGAGCCTTTCTTTGCTTCACACTGAGACTGGCCATTGCCGCACACCCTAATGAGACCACTCTGTGCAGAGACATTGACCTTTATAACCACTGCAGATGATCTGTTATGGATTACGGCCATCCGCATGCAAGCAGGCACATGCTATGTCTCTCTTTGAGAGAAATTTTCTTTGATGCTGAGCTTCTCTCAGTAATAGACTGTTTTTAATCAGCCCGTACAAACTGCACATGGCACAGATCCACTTGTATGCTTTTGTAGCGAAAAATAAATTCTATAGAACCATGCTGAAGAAATTACATCAACATTTTGTTTTTCTGTGGTCACAGGGTTTTGGAAATGTTGAACAATCTGTATCATGTGACTTTCTTTTGCTGTTGTTGTTGATGCTGCTGGGGTACTAGTGCAAATATAGCCATCACTCCAAGCAATCAAATTGAAAATCCAGTTGATCCTATGCTGAAACCAGACAAGTGCAAAAATCACAGCAGTGGTGCTATAGTGCATTTCATCTAGGTACCGGGCAAGGTATAACAACTCAGCCCTAGTACTAGTAGTAGCTTCATTCCAGTGCATTGCTGTTTTCATTTCAGTACCATAATGGAATTGAGGAAATAGCGCGTGCACGCACAGAGTGAATGACATGAATGAACACAGTGTACATGTATACTAATTACTATACTATAGATAAATATTATGATGATAATTTATATGCTATAAATATATCAGTATAAAATGTTTTATTTTGTCCCCAGCGGCTAAAGGCAGCCATGCACTACACAACAATGAAGATATGCCAGGAAACAGAAGAGAAGTATGACCTTAGTATCAGCCAGCAAGTGGTCGCTGTTATCGCTGAAACATTGTGGAGGCAGGCAGAGTCATTTGCTGTTGACTTGGAGATGTTTGCAAGGTATAATGTGTTAATTAGCCCCCCACTATTTACAGTGCTAGTAGCTGCATGCACAACAGTGTTAGTGGCTGCCTGGGGGGGGGGGGGGGGGGGGGGTCAATGGAACTTAATCAGGTAATCTATTACATACTGTCAGCACACTTATACTAGAATGATGAAAGTGAAACAGCTGGGGGATTAACCCACAGGGCCGGCATGATATGTATGCAAAGAATGGAAGATAAAGTAAACTTTTCCTCTGATTAATCCATTTAGCCCCGAGTCCCTACAGCAGGAGACTGATGGACCATGATAATTCAAGGGTAGTGCCAGATGAGCTTGGCGCCTGAAGGCCTGAAGGCGCCAAGCTCATCTGGCACTACCCTTGAAATTTGAATTATCATGGTCCATCCATCTCCTGCAACAGGTACTTAGTCCTTAGCTAGCACCTCCAAAATTTGGAAATATGTTCTTGGGGTTAAATGGGTTAATAATTATTAACCCTTCCCTGCTAGGAAAAAATGTGAACAATACCCACTGCAGAACTTTGCAAGAGGTAAAGAACCACGAAAGCCCCTCGCATGCAGATTTGTATGGTGTTCTCTGCCTCTTTTTGGCCACATGTGTTTGCCTGTTTGTTCCTTGGGCAGACAGTGTAAACTGGTGAATTTGCCTTGTTTATATAGATATATTATTTGTGCTGGCAGTGGAAGGGTTAATGTTATGGTCTGTATTTTATTCAGGCATGCGAGGCGGTCGGTGATTTCACCTGATGATGTCAAACTGTTGGTCCGCAGAAACCCTCATTTGGTAAGGAAATATTGCTGTCACTTGCACAGTTGTAGCAGGGCAAACTGCTTCATGAAGATATAGAATAAATTGATCATGGTACTTCAGGTTTTCCATTAACAGAACATTTTCCACTTACTTACTTACTTACGCCTGTCACCCCTACCCGGGTATAGGCTGTCGACGAGAGACCTCCAGCAACTCCTGTCCTGTGCTTCTCCTTCGATTCTACTCCAGGTGGTTCCCAGTCTCTTAATGTCTGCTTGGAGGTCTCGACACCAGGAGTTTCTTGGCCTACCTCTTTTCCTCTTTCCCTGGGGGTTCCATGACAATGCCTGCCTAGTGATACTGGAAGCTGGCTTTCTCAGACTGTGACCGATCCATCCCCATCTTCTTCGCCCAATTTCATTCTCTGCTGTTATCTGCTCTGTTCTCTCCCAGAGTCCGACGTTGCTGATCTTCTCTGGCCAGTGGATTTTCAAAATTCTTCTAAGGCAACTGTTCATGAAGGTCTGTACTCTGTTGACTGTGGTTTTTGTCAATCTCCAAGTCTCTGCTCCATATAGGAGAACTGCTTTTAAATTGGAGTTCAAAATCCGGATTTTGGTGTGTTGTGACAGCTCTCTGGAACTCCACACTTTTATCAACTGGAGAAAGGCTGCTCTGGCTTTACCGATTCGTGCTCTGACATCTGCATCAGTGCCGCCTTTTTTGTCTATGATGCTCCCGAGATAGGTGAAGGACTCCACCTCCTCCAACGGGGTGCCAGCAAGCAAGACTGGTTCTTCCCTGGTTGCGTTCAGCCTCATTGTCTTTGTTTTCTGTTTGTGAATGGTGAGGCCCACTTGGGACGAAATGTCAGCAAGCCTCGTGGTCTTGTCCTGCATTTGTTGATGAGTGTGGGACAGTAATGCCAAGTCGTCTGCAAAATCGAGGTCGTCAAGCTGTGTCCACAGTGTCCACTGTATTCCACTTCGTCTGTGCTCTGTGGTCATCTTCATGACCCAGTCTATGGCCAGTAGGAAGAGGAACGGAGACAGCAGACACCCCTGCCTGACACCAGTTCTGTCCTGGAGCTCCCTGGTGAACTGCCCTTCGTGGATCACGCGACATGTCATGCCATAGTAGCTGCTCTTGATCAGGCGGACGAGCTTTGTGGGTACACCGTGGTGTCGTAGGAGTTTCCACAGAGTCTCTCGGTCCACACTGTCAAATGCTTTCTCATAATCCACAAAGTTGACGTACAGCGGGGAGCTCCACTCCAGAGACTGTTCCACGATGATGCGGAGAGTGGCGATCTGGTCTGTACATGATCGGTTCTTTCTGAATCCTGCTTGCTGGTCTCTCAGCTGGGGGTCAACGGAGCTCTTCATTCTCTCCAGGATGATCTTGTTGAAGACCTTTCCTGGTACTGACAGCAAGGTGATTCCTCTGTAGTTGGAACACTTGCTGAGGTCGCCTTTCTTGGGAAGCTTGATTAGGTACCCCTCCTTCCAGTCAGCCGGCATCACCTCCTCTTCCCAGATCTTTCCAAACAGTGGGTACAGCATCTCCACTGTTGTCTCTAGGTCTGCTTTCAGAGACTCCGCTGGGATGCCATCTGGGCCTGCTGCTTTGCCGTTCTTCAAAAATGCCACTGCTCTTCTGATCTCTTCCCGGCTGGGTCTGTCACAGCTGATGGGTAGGTCGGTCTCTGCCGGCTGGATGTCTGGGGGGTCGGGTGGGCTAGGTCTGTTCAGTAACTCTTCAAAATACTCGGCCCATCTGTCGAGTTGGTCTGCTCTGTCTGCAATTGGCTTGCCTTCTTTGTCTTTTACTGGTCTTTCTGTATGGCCATACTTGCCTGACAATCTTCTGGTAATGTCGTAGAGCTGTTTCATGTTGCTGCTGCCTGCTGCCTTTTCTGCCTCTGCTGCCAGGCTGTCTGTGTAGGCCCTCTTGTCTGCCCTGATACTCCTCTTCACCTCGTGGTTGGCTTCCCAGTATTCCCCCTGTGCCCTTACTTTGGCTGCTCTCGTGCGACTGTTGTTGACAACTGCTTTCTTCTGCTTCCTCACTTCTATCTTCTTCAAGGTCTGTGCCGACAGCCAGTCCTTGTGATGGTGTTTCCTGAACCCTACAGTGTCTTTGCAGGTTGAGTTCAGCGCCTCTCTAACTGCCTTCCACTGCTGCTCTGTAGTGACCGCCTCCTCTTCATTTACTAGCTCCTGTAGCGCTTGAAACCGGTTGGACAGCACCAGTTTGAACTCTTCTCTAACTCCAGTTTCTCTCAGGAGGCCTACATTATAGCGCTGTCTTCTTGTTGTCTCTGTGCGGCTTTTCTTTAGCTTGAGTTTCATTCTTACGGTAAGCAGATGGTGGTCAGAGGCGACATCTGCTCCCCTCCTCACTCGAACATCTTGAAGGGATCTTCTAAATTTCTTGCTAATGCAGATATGGTCTATTTGGTTCTCTGTTGTATGGTCAGGTGAGACCCAAGTTGCTTTGTGTATTCTTCTGTGTGGGAAGATGCTGTCTCCAATGACAAGTCGGTTTAGAGCACAAAAGTCTACAAACCTCTCCCCGTTCTCACTCATCTCCGAGCCTAGTCCCTGTCTCCCCATCACCTCTTCGTATCCGGTGTTGTCCTCCCCTATTTTGGCATTAAAATCGCCCATGACAATGGTGATGTCTCGCTCCGCACATTTGTCCAAGGCACTCTGGAGTCGGTCGTAGAACTCTTGTTTCTCTTCCTCGTCACTGTCATTAGTGGGCGCATAACACTGGATGACGTTCAGCTTGAGCTTTTTCTTGGTTCTAAAGGCTGCTGTGATAATTCTTGGCCCAAGAGGTTCCCAGCCCATCAGCGCTGTCTGTGCCACTGGTGACAGCATGAATGCTACACCTTCTGTATGGGGGGCATTCTCCTCTTCATGACCTGAATACAGAATCATCTCCCCACTTAACAGCCTTTTCTGGCCAGACTGCGTCCATCTGGCTTCACTGATACCTAGCAGGGAAAGGTTGTACTTTTGCATTTCCGCTGCTATCTGGGCGGCCTTGCCGCTCTGGTACATGGTCTTGACGTTCCATGTGCCCATGGTTGTATCCCTGGATAGAGAGAGGCGGCTCGGTCCTGTGGCTTCCGAAGACTTCTGGCTTTCACCACAGGACGTCATAAGTCTTCTGGTAGAAGAACCTTCCTCCTCCAGGAAAGGAATTACTGTTAGTCTTTTCGTCGGCGTTTTTGTAGCTATTTCCTTTTTTTGCAGGGTGGGGAAGCTACCCCCACGCCTAACCCCCTTACTAGGAGGACCAGGGGTTTTCTGTCGGGGTCACCTTCCCTTAGACCATGTTGGTTCACGGCACCTTATTTCATTCGGTGCACCCCTCTCACGAGGGACCCCCTATCCACCACCCAGGGGACGCGCCTCAATGCCATATGGTCCCAGCGCGAGGAACATTTTCCAGCATGAAGAGATTTTCACGGGGATGGTAGAAATGGAAGGCCGTTTGTCCCCGGGATGGACTTATGCTGTGTTTCAAGTACGCAATGGACTGTATGTTGCCTGGGACACATTTTTGTCATGCTGTCCGTCCATATGACAGACAATTTTAAATTACATAGCTGCCAACCCTCCCGATTTTATCGGGAATTTCCCAATTTTTTTTTCAAGTCCCGATTTTCCGTTTTTTTGTACATTTTTCCCGATTTTCAGATTTTCAAGTTCTGTTTGAAAATTCGAGGCATTTTGGCGTACCGCTCCCAGTCGAGCGCCTGTAGTTGAGAGCCCGCCGCTATACTGTACCGCTAAGCTTTCGGGGACCCACAGCCAGTCTTGATTACGCATGCGCAGCAAATTTGCATCCATTCCGTGTTTGTTCCGGTTCCATCGAAATTGTCCTGGTCTGGAGCAAATGCTTAGCGATTTTCACAAGTGTTATTTTCGATTTTCAACAAAATGATGCCTCCAAAGAAGCAGAAGTGGTTGGTAAAGTTCCATCCAGACTACAAGCGTTCCTTGCATCATCGACGAATCGAGAAAGGGCGAACACTTTGCCGTTTGTAAAATGTGCCGGGCGGACATAAACATCGCTGCACAGTAAACCTAGGCGGGCTGACGCGCACTGCGTACACCCCCCCCCACCCCACCCCCCTGTTGTTTGATTTTTTTTTGGCACCTGGAAGCAAGGGCTAGCGGCGTGGAGGCCGCAGCTCAGGATTTTCGTTGCCTCAAGGTTGGCAGCTATGAAATTACAGTGGAAAGCCTGATACTTTATTTTAAAGATTATTTGTTTTTTGCAGGCAAAAGACTTTGTTACAGAATTTATAGGATCCTGGTACTTTATTTTAAAGATTATTTGTTTTTTGCAGACAAAAGACTTTGTTACAAATTTTTGGGGATAATCAGTTAGTAAAAATAGATAAAATATGTTTACAGACTAATGGAACAAATAAATGCATGAAGTATTATACCTACCAACATACATACTTCTGAGGATGAATTGCATGACGAGTCATGAAGATGAATTAATGGAAAACATTTTGTGTGCGCGTCTATGACTCTTGACCTTATTAACCCATATCATACTGAGGCTAAAAGCTTCAAATTTGTACTCTGCCATGTGGTCAAAAGTACGACTAGGCGTCGAGTGCCGGTTTCGCTACCTGGCTGACAAAACAAAGCCTTCAAACTCAAAATCGGGCATGCATCTCACACAGCCATATATTTCAACTGGTTAGAAATTGAACATACCTTCTAATCCTGTGTCATTTTTGCATACGTCCGATGGTATAAAAAAGTTATTCATTGTTTTGTGCGATCGAGCGGCGGAAGCCAAAATTTCGAAACGTGACATCACTCGCGTGTGTTCGCTTTCAGATAAAAAATTCCGGGGAATGAAATAGAATTTCGAAACCAAAGTTTAGGCCTATAGAGAGCCAATGCAAGTTACTATTTTATTACCATATCGTCGAGTTTTACATGTCTCTAAGTTTAAAGTAGTTTGAGGGCAATTAAGGCTAGAATGAACGTAACGTGCGTCGTCAATTTCACACGTGCAAATCTCGCTGTGAACCAGAACACAAAAAACTTACCGTGAGGCACCTAATTAACATATCCTAGACAACATTACTCTTTATTCAGATTACCGTAAACAAATTTGAAATCCTTTCGAGAATTGAAAGAAGGCTGCGTTTTAAACTTCTTCAACCCAAAAGTTGTAAATTTTGTGTTACGTTCAAACACGGGAAAAATCTTGCAATCATCAACGCACGTGATTTTCTGGAATCGGCGGCCATTTTAAGATTTGCATTTGGTCAGTCCTACGTACCTCATACCTACAGGTGACATGGAGCAGAGAAGCGACAAAGTTGAAGGTAAGTTTTGCTTGTAAATGGTTACGTTCATGCAAAATTGATGACTGAGCACCATAAATGTTTAAAAAAAGCAATGTAAGTGTACTGCTTTTCTAATTACTTAATAATAATAATAATAATAATGAGTATTTATATAGCGCTTAATCTTACTCAAAAGCTCTAAGCGCTTTACAATCTGTACACAAAAATAAAAATACAATGACATATGCACATAACAAACAAAGCACAATGCCCGAACACACCACTTTTACAATAAACTAAACAACAATACATACATAATAATTTATATTCTAATTAACATTCAGTCTAAACAAGGAGGATTGCAGAACTACAACTAAGGCATCAAACACTGGCAGTTATTCAAAGTAAAGCTTGAAGAGGTGAGTTTTCAACGACCTCTTGAAGTCAGAGACAGACTCACTGTTTCTGACCTCAAGAGGAAGTGTATTCCATAACACTGGGGCTTGATAAACAAAAGTGCGCTGACCAAATGTTTTAGTTTGGACAGAAGGTACACACAACTTCCGTTTATCAGAAGAGGAGCGGAGCTCACGAGAGGGTGTATACACATGCAGCAAAGAGGACAAGTATTCTGGGCTGGTGCCTGAAAGGCAGTTAAAACAGATTGACATAACTTTGTATTGAATACGTGAGGACACAGGTAGCCAGTGAAGGGACTTCAAGATGGGTGTGACATGCTCAGTCTTACGGACTCTCACAACAAGCCGGGCTGCATTGTTCTGAATTTTTTGGAGGCGATCAATGAGATACTGAGGGCAGCCACAAAGCAAAGAGTTACAATAATCTAGCTTGGACAGCACAAATGCACAAACTAGTGTTTTAGTGGCTTCCACGGTCAGCAGGTGACGAACTGAACTAATACGACGAAGTTCCAGATAAGCGGATCTACACACTGCACTGACATCAAATTAATGTTGACGCAAACAAATGTAAAATCAATCGGCTCAATGACCGCGTGTTTTGAACAAAGGAAGAAAACATTACTTGATGGAATTTGCCTCCATCCGACGATGACGGTTTAGTTTTGGTTGTAACAGTTACGTTCAAGTTTCTGAATGCGATATTCAATATTTCAAAGGATAAAACAGAACAATTAATGTATGTTCGGATTAGTTTTGTAGAAAAGCAACACTTTGAAACAATAATTATTACCTTTTACCATCACCTTGCCGTTATGTCCGCTTAGTTGTACATAATTTTACACACGGTTAAAGGTTGTCAGCGTTACGTTCAGGCAAATACAGTTTTATTTTTAAAGATTAAAAAGAACACTACATTTCACACATTTTCCTCGGTTCAATATTGTTGTCTTTAACGTTCCCGATATAAAAAATAGAGTAAATGTCTTTGCTCCTGCTGTTTGATTGTTCATAACTTTACACAGTTTGGCGTGAGTTTGGCATTTGAGGGGAAGGACAACTCATACATTTTTTTGTGCCAATTTTTGTTGGTAGGAAGGGATTTTGTGCTAATTTGATTTATACTTCGGGTCATAGATTATGAGTTGCTGAATTATAGCGTTTGTATAACATGACGTAGTGCAAAAGGAAACAGACATAGCACCTTCAATCAAAAAATTGTCGTTTTTCTTATCTTAAGCTGTGATAATGTTCCCATTGTCTTTATGTACTTTATATTATTGTTTCTTTATTATGTAACATTCAAAGATTAAATAAGAATAACCCTGTTCTGGCAGTATTGGACTGAACATAACATGACGTAACACGGTGGTTGGGTTGTAAAGTTATGTTACACTGTGCTTCATGCTATTTTTGTATGGTTTAGTGTTCTATGATAAGTACAGATAGTCTGTGCATTTTGTAAAAACTTTTCTGCACCCAAGAAATGACAATTTTTAAGAAATGCCTTGAACATAACTTGACAACAATTATGTGCTCAGCTAACATTTTCCTTCATAGTAACAATCTCTTTTAAAGTGGAAGACTGGTTTGATTGTTTTGTCTATTGTAACTATATACAAACTATTATTTTAGCTAGATGACTGTGAACATAACTTGATAAACTAGACTGACATGTAAAGTGTAAAGTTATGTTCATTACTGTAGCACAATTCCTAGTATACTGTCTTTGGGATGCCCACTTTGCTAGTTGTTATTTATCAAAATACAGCTTGGGTACTAAAATATAAATTGTTAAACCCAGAATATACATTTTTCTGTTTTAAGTAGTTTGTACATAACATGATAACAACATGTGTTGTCAAGTTATGTTCAACCACAGTTGTGTTTGATTCACACATTGTCTTCCATGTTACAGTCTGGTAATGCCTTTTACTCTTTGTTGTGCTGACCAAGCTTGATAGATGCCATGATAATTTAATAATAACCAGCCATTTTAGTACAAAGCTGTTAAAAATAATCAGACATATTAGGCTGATGCTAGCTAAAAATAAATTGCAAACATGGACACAAATTGAAATTATCTGACCCTCTCTGTTTCAGTTCTTTGGGATTTGTTCCTGAATCGAAAGTTTCTGAGGCTGAAGGGTCTTTCCCAGCCGTGAAAGCACCCAGAAAATGGATGCTAAACACGTGTGGTAGTGCATTACCCTGACAGGTTGTACCCTGGTGAGCAAGATTATCATCATTATGTCAGCATACTTGTGCTTACGAATGATAGCAGCCAGAAATCTTTTTATAGTATTTGAAACCAGAAAAATGTGGATTTTGAACATGTTTTAGCTCCATTTAAGTTTGAGATGGAGACATTGAAAAAATACAAAAGGTTGAAAGGTACAGCAGAAACAAGTGGGACTGGTTGTCACTGGCCAAAAAAGAAAAGGAGTTTGAAGTTTCCTTAGGAAACTTAATCAGCAGGAAGCTTGTTATGGGTTGCTTCAAGAAAGCGCTGTGATCATTATGCAACATAAATAAAGCAGTCTTTTTTTTCTTTGTTTCAGGAGTGATTGTCGGAGTAGATCCTCTGATGGCCTGAGGGTCAAATTCCTCAAGCATCACCAGACAAAACAAGGCGTATTTGTTTACCCTGAAATAGATGACATCCAAAAAGTAGGGAATGATATGATTGTAGCGTCAGCTGTAGATTTCCTGCCACTCTCCAACAGTGCACGTGAGTGGAGAGTGGTTGGGTTTGATAAATTTTAAATTGTTTCTGCCATGTTTAGCTCAAGTATGAAGCTAAAGTGAGTACTTTCTGTGCCAGTGGTCTGCTGAAAACCATCGGTCGTGGTAAACTTAGGTCAATTGGTGCTAAATTATATTTGTTTGAAAGTGGTACAGAAAAATTTTTCTTTGCAGAGGTATTTGGGCAAAAGGTAGGCTCCGATGTCACACGGCCCATAGCAAGCATGAGCAATGGCTAACTAACGTCAGTTTTCAAGAGTGTTAAATGTAGTTGGTGTTCTAAAATGTATTGAAAGTTTACACTTTTTTCACTTGGTGCTTTCTCACATTGTGGAACCACATTGTGCAGAGATTTGAACCCCATGTTATAAAGTTATGTACAAACATGTACAGATTTGTTTTGCTACTTGCTTTAAACATTGTAGACACAATTATTAGAGCTGGTAAATGTTGGGGTTTACTGACCACAGAATTTGATGTAATTTCCCATTTTTATCTTTTGTTTTGACCTCAGTGTTGATAATACCAACATGTTTGGTTGTAAAGTTATGTTCAAACTTGCCATTTTCACACATTATTACCTTGTATTATCAATTTCAAACCTGGTAATTACATCACTGCTGTTCTGTAGTGTAGTAGAAAGCTACGGGTGATTGTGATTTTTATTTTCTGGTTCTTGTCCATTTGTGGAGGCACTTTTTTTGCTGAAATTTGAAGCTCGTGGTGTAAAGTTATGTACAAACAATTACAATATGTATTTGCTGCTTTCATTACTCGTTTAGACACAATTTTGGGAGAAATAAAAGTGTATTTGTTAAAAACACATCACTTGAGTAGTGTTTTGTTATTTTTGGATTTATGCATGTTAAAGAGCCTCAAGTGTGTTCGTCACGGTGTAAAGTTATGTTCAAGCATTGTGTGTTTCTTGTTTTTAACCTTCATTTCATTTTATGTTGTGAATGGTGTTTTTTTCCTAAATTATTCTGTAATCTACAAGAGTTTAGTACACAATAAAGGGAAAACACACCATCTTAATTGACTTTCTTTGCTGTGTTGTCAAGGATTTCAAAATTTTTGTTCATAAGCAAATCGTCCAATTTTGTTTAAAGTTTATAGCTACTGTGTTCACACTTATCTCAATTAGGATAGTCTGGAATCAACCACTGTGCAATTGAAATTGTGTGTTTAATACCACACACCATTTTTTAAATATAATTTATGCATTTTTTTTTGCATGAATGTATAGCTGAGTGTAAAGTTATGTTCAAACAATTTCAGTGTTGCACCATTGTGTATCTATTCACCCCATCAAACTTTCTTTGAAGTTTAAGCATAGCCTTGTAAGAAAAGAACAACATGATAATTTATACAGCATGAATCTACTTTGTGAAAGCTAGAAAATGTGTTTTATAAATGTGTGAGGGTGTAAATGTTATGTACAAACCATAACAGTCCTTTTGCCAATTACACCCAAACGACTGCTCATGGGGAAATTCTTTTTTTTTTTTTTTTTTTTTTTGGGGTGGGGGGGGGGGGGGGGGGGGCATGTTACTTATGACTAAACACATCACAATCATGCAAAATGATGCTCATATGTTTAAGTTCAAAATCAGAGACCCATGTCACACTCTTTGGACACCCAGTCGTACTCTTGACCATATAATTATGCATGGGTGGGACATTTCCGGCTACAGCCGGATTTCCGGATTAAAAAAAAAAAAAAATTCACTGAAAAAGTGCCCCAAGACCCTTGCTTCAGGATTCAATTTTTTTTTTCAGTCCCACCCATGCATATGCAAGCTACATTATAGTACTTATGGATAAGGATATAGACCAATGGCTCTAGTTCAAGGGTGGTGCCAGAATAGCTTGGTGCCTAGAGGCGCCAAGCTATTCTGGCACTACCCTTGAACTATTTTAGTCAAACTTATTTTACACACTGGTGTATTGTGAATGATACAGGTTAACAGGCTAGAAGAACATCCCAACAAAGAAAGAGACATGCTTAGAAAATGCAAAATTTTCAACATTTGTGTTGCAATTGTATTTTCTAAGTGTGTCTGTTCATTCATTGGGATGTTCTTTACTTTTTACACACTTCGTAGTTACCTTTTTGGTGTGGATTTCTAGACTAGTACTGTTTAAGGTCTACCTGACTGGCACACATTTTAACCTCTTGATTGCTACTGATGGTTCCATTTGGCTAACCCCACCCGGGTCTGCCCTGGGGGACTTGGGTGGGGTTAGGTCTTTTTTAATTCCCAGGGTCACCCTGGTCAGCCCCACAGGGTGGGTTTTTCTCTCTATTCTGGGGCATGCGTTTCTGTCTACCCTTTGTCCATTCACCTGTATTTGCCTTTTTAAAACTCTCCCTACTGTCTGCACTGCCTGTAGCTCTTGATATTGGATGTGTGTTGCTAAATGGTCTTATCTTTATTTAGGCCCCATGTGTTAGGTTTATTTAACGTATTTCACCGGCTGGCGACATACATTCAATGTTCTGTTTATTTTATTTTTTTTTTTCACAAGCAGTGCAGGCACGTCCTGAGAAAGCCTTGTTGCTGTCGGGACGTTAAGCAATGTACAATCAATCAATCAATCCATTTGGCTAGGAAATATGCACTTAACCCTCATCATTCGGACTACACCAGTATGTGAATTAAGTTTGACTAAAATAGCTCAAGGGTAGTGCCAGAATAGCTTGGCGCCTCTAGGCGCCAAGCTATTCTGGCACCACCCTTGAACTAAAGCCATTGGTCTATATCTTTATCTGTAAGTACTATGATGTAGCTTGCATGTGGCAGTGTACAAATTTGAAGCTTTTAGACTCGGTGGTTAAGTATGCAGCATTATCAGCAGCAGTTAAGGTGTTAATGTGATATCAACTTTTTTTCTGTCTAGCTTAAGCATATTCAGCAAGTACATGCAGAACAGACCGAAGGACGTGAAGAGCCAAAGAAACGAGTCCGCAAGACAAAAAAATCTTTGGTGAATCCTGAGTCGTCAACTGCTGCACAAGATACAGAGGATAACTCCAATATGTGATTATTTCCAGTTGTTACTGTTGGATGTGTGTATGCGTGTATATATATGTATGCATGTGTGTGTGACAGTCACTCTGCGTGCGTGTGTGTGTGTGTATGTTTCCTTGGGCCAATTGTGGCTGATAACAGCTTAATAACAGCTTAAGAACCATTTGTGTGTGTTGTAAAGTCTAAGTGCTTCAAATCTTGTTGCATTACACAGTGAGGCCCAATCACCAAAACTGGGTTACAGTCTTCAGTTCTGGAGCCTGATCAATTCCCTCCCCTCCCCTTCCTTTTTCCTTTCTTAATACATTTTAGTTCTTGCTAGCTGAATTTGTACATTGTATGTGGCAAAGAAAACATTAGTGCAGCCCTGTACTGTCTGTGATCAAAAAGTTTTTTTAAAAGTCATAGATGTAAATAGGGTTGGTCAATGCCTCCTACATAGATGATGAGCAACTAAAAGAAAATTTAAAATACAATATAAATAAGGGGACATTTTTCCATTCTAATTGTACATTATTAATTGATGTGTTGAATAAACTGAACATTGTTCATGTGTGTGTGACAATTTTGATAAGAGTGTTTGTGTGTGTATGGTGTGTGGACAAAATTAAAGAACGCCCCAAGGCAACAAATAAAGAGACACACTTAGAAAAAAAATAGCTGCTTATTGTCCAATGAAGAGTACATTACAGATTAGAAGATAGCTCAACTGTTTTAGTTCAAGGGTGGTGCTAGAATAGTTTGCAGCATCAGGGGCCAAGCTATTCTGGCACCTCCCTTGAACTAGCATAGTCAAAGTTATTTCAAGCAGTGGCAGGGGTACTTGAGGGGGGAGGGGGGGAGGTTCCAACCATTTGTTTTGGATCTTCAACCTAAAACGAAAGGCCTCCCCGACGCTAGACCTTCTTCCAGTGGCCGAAAAATCAAACAATTAGACCTTCTTTCAGTGGCCAAAGAATGAAACGGGGGGGGGGAAAAAAAAGGGTGGGGGGGGGGGGTTAGAATGTCCAAATACCCAATAAAGGGCCTTTGTTATAGCATTTTAAAGAATGTGGGGGGGGTCTGGACTCACGACCACAAAAACTTTGTCTACTCAGCAGGACCAATATCTGTTTGGGAATATTTTCTATCTTGCCCCCTTGGGGGGAGGAAAGGATATTCTCCAGAGGATGGCGGGGCGCCTGGGGGTAGTCCCTATTACATTATGTAGTAGGCGTTCAGTGGAAGGCTCAAAAGATCTAATAAGCGATGCAGTCACAAAAGGGCAGCTGATGACACAATGCAAGCTTCCCCCCTTGGGGCCAAACCGGTCGTGGGCGGCAAAAACTTTAAATCTACTCACTTACGCCTGTCACCCCTCCCCGGGTATAGGCTGTCGACGAGAGACCTCCAGCGACTCCTGTCCTGTGCTTCTCCTTCGATTTTACTCCAGGTGGTTCCCATCCTGATGTCTGCTTGGAGGTCTCGACGCCAGGTGTTTCTCGGCCTGCCTCTTTTCCTCTTTCCCTGGGGGTTCCATGACATTGCCTGCATAGTGATACTGGAAGCTGGCTTTCTCAGACTGACCAATCCATCCCCATCTTCTTCGCCAAATTTCATTCTCTGCTGTTATCAGCTCTGTTCTCTCCCAGAGTCTGACGTTGCTGATCTTCTCTGGCCAGTGGATTTTCAAAATTCTTCTAAGGCAACTGTTTATGAAGATCTGTACTCTGTTGACTGTGGTTTTTGTCAATCTCCAAGTCTCTGCTCCATATAGGAGAACTGCTTTTACGTTGGAGTTGAAAATCCGGACTTTGGTGTGTTGTGACAGCTCTCTGGAACTCCACACTTTTCAGCTGTAGAAAGGCTGCTCTCGGTTTACCGATTCGTGCTCTGACATCTGCATCAGTGCCGCTTTTTTTGTCTATGAAGCTCCCAAGATAGGTGAAGGACTCCACCTCCTCCAACGTGGGTGCCAGCAAGCAAGACTGGTTCTTCCCTGGTTGCGTTCAGCCTCATTGTCTTTGTTTTCTGTTTGTAGATGGTGAGGCCCACTTGGGACGAGATGTCAGCAAGCCTTGTGGTCTTGTCCTGCATTTGTTGATGAGTGTGGGACAGTAAAGCCAAGTCGTCTGCAAAATCGAGATCGTCAAGCTGTATCCACAGTGTCCACTGTATTCCACTTCGTCTGTGCTCTGTGGTCCTCTTCATGACCCAGTCTATGGCCAGTAGGAAGAGGAACGGAGACAGCAAACACCCCTGCCTGACACCGGTTCTGACCTGGAGCTCCCTGGTGAACTGCCCTTCGTGGATCACGCGACATGTCATGCCATCGTAGCTGCTCTTGATCAGGCGGACGAGCTTTGTGGGTACACCGTAGTGTCGTAGGAGTTTCCACAGAGTCTCTCGGTCCACGCTGTCAAATGCTTTTTCGTAATCCACAAAGTTGACGTACAGCGGGGAGCTCCACTCCAGAGACTGTTCCACGATGATGCGGAGAGTGGCGATCTGGTCTGTACATGAAAATCTACTCAGCAGGTCCAATATCTGTTTGGGAATATTTTCTATCTTCCCCTATTGGGGGGAGGACGGGATATTCTCCAGCAGATGGAAGTGGGCGCCTGGGGGTAGTCCCTATTACTTTATGTAGTAGGTGTTTAGTGGAAGGCTCAAAAGATCTAATAAGCGATGCAGTCACAAAAGGGCAGCGGATGTCCTGATGACACAATGCAAGCTTACCAGCCTGGAATTCCATGGCATTAGCACAGCATTCTCAGAATTTAATGAAAAAATTATATATATATATATATATATATATATATATATATATATATATATATATATATATATATATATATATAATATATATATATTATATATATATAATTTATATATTATGTGGAAGATTGCATCTCTTGCATTGCTTACAATGCAGCATGACTGAGGCTATGGTCTGCGTTATCCTTTCTCGTCTGGATAGTGTGGCATAGATAACCTTCTACAAATTAACTTTTCCAGACACTTTGAATGTTGTTATTCCTTCTAAGAGACCAACTTTTCTAGTCGCTTTGAATGTTGTTTCTTAATTCTTAATGTCTGTCGCCATAATGAGGTGATCAGAGACAGACTTTGAATGTGCACTCAAGGTGAAGTGTTGCGTAATTCACGCTTAACCCTTTCAACCCTGACGCACTACAGCAGGAGATGGGTCGACCATGATAATTCAAGGGCAGTGCCAGATTAGCTTGGCGCCGACAGGCGCCAAGCTAATCTGGCACTGCCCTTGAATTAGCATGGTCGATCCATCTTCTGCCACTGGTACATAGTCATTAGCTGATGCCTCCAAAATTTGGGAAATACGGCCGCCGGGCTGAAAGAGTTAAAAAAACTTTATGGTGCCTTTCAAGGACAAGTTTAAAATCAAATTGTACACTTCTAACACCTTTCAAACTTTGTTCAGTTCCAATTTATTGCAAGGCATATGACAGCTGGTTATTTGTAAACTGTCAATTAATTGTACCAATGAAAGAAAAAAATCAATATTACAACAGTCAGCTGATGAAACATTAATTATTTGTAAATCAAATCAGCAATAAACTGCAATCACAGAAAAAAATCCACAAAACATCCTGGTGGAAGTAAGATTCATACATTGTATCAGATACTGTCATATATACAGGAGCCTGACCTGTATTTGAAGAATGTAGACAGCTCTTCAAGTATAACAGACATTTTTAGGTTGAATTAACCTATTTAGCTCCGACGCATTACAGCAGGAGATGGATCGACCATGATATTTCAAGGGTAGTTCCAGATTAGCCTGGCGCCATCAAGCTAGACTGGCATTACCCTTGAGAGATCACGGTAGATACATCATCTGCAACTGGTACATAGGTGACACCTACAATTTGGGAAATACGGCTTGGTGTTAAATGAGTTGACCCTTTTAGCCCCAAGCTCCCATTTCTCCAATTTTGGAGGTGTTGCCTAACGACTATGTACCAGTTGTAGGAGATGAATTGACCATGATAATTCAAGGGTAGTGCCAGATGAGCTTGGCGCCTGAAGGCGCCAAGCTTATCTGGCACTACCCTTGAATTATCATGGTCTATCCATCTCCTGCTGTAGGGATCCGGGGCTAAATAGGTTAACCTGAAGCAGTAAGGTGATTCAGTGTGTACTGCAGTCTGGTCTGTGATTTTGTATCTGAAGGCTTAAAGGCGCAAGCTCCAAAATGACAGATCACAAGGCACATTGTTTTACAATCTAGAGAAAGGCAAGGTGATCAATGGTACAAAGTAAAATGCTACGTGTCTATAATGTACCAGATTTTTGCTAGGTCAGCTTCGTCAGAGAAGTATATAGAGGATTCATTCTGTCTCTCTCGATCGTTTATCTTCATGTGCGTGCACACAGAAGGATAGCCAGTGACGTCGTGAGTGTGATGAGTGCCTGTGATGACGTCATAGTGCTGACGGCTTTGTCTGAACCAAACTGCTGTGTGTCAATAGTGACATCAAGTCGCGAGACGGCGTTGTTCACCACTTGAAACTGGACGATTTGGGGTTTGCAGCCGTCTGCGGATACCTGCATGCAAAATAAGAACGCATATTGTGCATTTTTAAGCCGGCAAGAAATGTCTTTGAATTTCCGGAATGGATTAGAATGCCCGTTAAACAAACAGAAAAACACCAACAACAAACAAACAATGAATATTTCGGCAGCCTGACAGTCTCTGATGGTTTCGGACGTGTTATGTTCTATTACACGGAAGTGATCTTAAAAATGGAACGGCAGAGAGTCGCTAGTGGTACTGTATAGCAATCCACATCGCAGAAAATTTCACAGCCTGACAAGGAATGATAATGATATCCAATGTTGTGCATACAGCCACCTACACTCAAGTGTGACAGCCGCTTCAGTCCTGGAGACTGATAAGTTTTTTTTAAATTTCCAGAAAGCAGAAGTCCAGCTCAGTTTTTGGTTCCGGCAAAACAGAGTTTCAGCCGGCCTTGTTTAGTTTGCAAGAGGCATCAATTCTCACAAAACCCTGTGTACGCAGATGCTCATGAGAATTTATGTCCCTTGCTGGCCATGGATCATGGGGTGTAGTTAGTCCGTGGACCATGTTCAACCTTTTGCATTGTCACCCATGCACACTGTTTTCAGTGCATGCAAAGGGAGGCTAGCTGATTACACAGTGACCTGTGGCTGCATGCACAAAGGGCGAACTATTACCATCAGCCTGTAGTGTCCCGGCAGAAGCATCCTCCAGTATTCCCCGTGTTTGGTGGTTTTGGATGAGATCATCTCCCGTCCCTGAATAGTTACAACGGCCCCTTCCACGGCATTCCCGGCCTGGTCTGTGACTAGGCCTCTTACACCTTTCACAAACATTAAGCATGGGTGCATTTCCCAAATTTTGTAAGTGTTACTTAATGACAATATACCAGTTGCAGGAGGTGGATTGACCATGATAATTTAAGGTAGTGCCAGATTAGCTTGGCACCTGAAGGCGCCAAACGCTGGCACTACCCTTGAATAATGATGGTCAATCAATCTTGGGACTCGGGGGCTAATGGGTTAAAGTTAAACGCATAAATCTGAAGACACATTTCAGCACCATTTGTGTGTGTTATGCCATGTCGACACATCTAATGAACTTTAACGGCAGTTGGGACACGCCGCAGCAAGACCCGCACACGGCGTAATCACACTTATTTATTACACAGTTGTTAGCGTGTCAATCTGTTTTTACGTGTTTCTCGTACTGAGAGCGTTGTATTTATAGAACGGAGTTGGGTCATTGTCAGATTAATTGATATTATGCGCGTGTGCCGAACTGGATTGTCCTGTGTCTATGAACCATAGCTAGACTGTGTGTAGCGTTTCGTTATTAACCATCTGTTACAGAAGTGTATCCGTTTGAATAGTTACGGCAGTAGCCTCCGTGGGCCTTTCAAGCTTCATCACATTTGACATCGTGTTTGTTGTTGTACAGTTTGCCGAGCTTGTGTTTTCGGGGAAGGAGGTATAGTGTACGACGTGCGTTTGTGGTTTACGACGCACTATCATATTGGTAGACGCACATTCACATGGGTGACATTCTTCAGTGCTGGAGACTGACTCCGCTTTTTCAAAATGCCATAAAGCTGAAATTGCGCTTTTAGGTTCCGACAGAACACAGATCTTCAGCCAGCCTGTTGCATCTGCAAGAGACATCAATTCTCATGACACCCTGCATCTGCTGCGGCTCATGACAATGCATGTCTCTTGCAGGCCGGCCGTGAATCTAGGGGCGTAGTTAGTCTGTGGACAGTTTTCAGTCGTTTCTATTTTTCGCACTGTCTCCCATGCCATTTAAGTGTACGTACCCATGTTGACCTGCATAGCCAGGAGAAGCAGGGGGTCACGGTCGGCATTCCAGAAATACTCCAAATCACTGGGCTGTGGGAATTTGCAGCAGGATACCTCCAAGGTCAACTCAAGGCCACCGGTCATGATATAGTTGTAGTCTTGCATGGATCCTTGGGATTAAGCATATTTGAAAAGATTGTAAAAAATCACTAATTCAAAAATTGATTAAAATGTTTGTGCTCGGGGTGATATCTCTGTGGTACATCATGAAGGGGCCATATTGTTGTCTCGTATGAAGGTTTTCACAGGCCGGGGAGGGGGTGGGGGGGGGGGGGAGTGTTAGTTTTGAAGGTTGTATGGCTTGCTTGCGTCTTCTTTGTATA
Source organism: Semisulcospira habei (assembly GCA_036245525.1). NCBI lineage: Eukaryota > Metazoa > Mollusca > Gastropoda > Semisulcospiridae > Semisulcospira > Semisulcospira habei. The sequence goes on from BTPG01000001.1 coordinate 208,503,307, forward strand.
CAAGTAAGGCCCATGAGGAAGTATGTCCCAAGTCACAAAGGAGGTGTAACCGGAGCATGTTCTGGGTAGAACATACACATGTATGTAGGGGAGATATGGACAGACCATACTTGACTCTCCAGGTATTGTACGCCACTGATAAATCAAGGGTTGTGTCAGAATAGCGTGGCGCCTATCGAGGCGCCAAGGTATATACCCAATGTACATAAGGCCATCGGCCCGACGTCAGCCCGATGGCCTTTTACGCACTGGGTATTCTGCCAGCACCCTTAAACTAATCAACTATTCATGTGTGAGTTTGTTTTTTTTTTGTGTTTTTTTTTTTGTAAAATTGTGTTCCCAAGCTATTATGAAACCTCCCTTGAACTATCATGGTTGATCCACGTCTCTTTGCCAGGGCTCAGGGACGTAGCGGGCATGAGAAAAGTAGTCCGGCGGTTTTGGAAAGTCGAAAACTATTTGAGGGACGATGGCGACCAGACGCTTATTTATTGATACTAAAATGTTAACTCTATTTTACTAAGAAACAACATTCACATCCAAAGACAGACTTACCTATGATATGCTGGCTTGGAATCAAGAATTGGGAAATGTCACAATTGTTTAAATCCTTCATGTGGTCATGGGGAAACCAATGAATTAGTAAACAAACTCGCCTTTCTGTAGTTAGAAGATTACAACATGTCAGAGTTGAAGATCGTTTGTTGTCGATGAGACTTGCGAAACAAAATTAAAAAAAGAGATATAATACATGAAGAATGTTCATCACAAAAGCTTTAGGTCTCCTGAATCACCTTTGACAGCAGACGTTTGTGTTGCACGGGATTTTTGAAGCACATTGGTTCTTAATAATAATAATAATGGCTACTTATATAGCGTTTATACTAAAATAAGCTCTTAGCGCCTTACAAATAAAGAGTGGGAGTGAAGGGGGTCATAAAGCCAGAGGAACAAAGGATTCTGCAATACACACGCACAAACAAACACGCAGGTACATAACGGCCACTGACGAAGAACTGCGCGCGAGCTACATTGGGGCATCGAATAGGTGGGTCTTATGGGCAGTAAATGAGGGAGAATGTCTAATATCTATGGAGAGAGTTCCAGACAACACTGAGGTCCAACGTGCGCAAAACAACGGTCACCTCTGTTTGCAGAGCAGGACTCTGAGAAGGCGCGCCGTGTCACTACTTGAACGGAGGGAGTGGGAGGGAGTGTATAGTTGAAGAAGATCAGGGAGATAGGCAGGGGTAGAGTAGTTAATAGTTTTGTAGCACAGACAGGCGATTTTGTACGAGACTCGTTGTTTGACTGGCAGCCAATGAAGTTGTCTCAGGATAGGAGTGATGGGCTGATGCTGTCAAGCGTGGACGATAAGACGTGCAGCACAATTCTGAACTCACTGCAATTTCTGAATGAGAGACCGAGGGAGGCCAGCTAAGTAATCAATTGCAGTAATCAATGCGGAACAAGACTAAAAAGACGACCAGTTTGGTGGCAGATTCAGTGGTGAGGTAATGACGGATAGAACTGATACGTCTTAATTCCAGAAAAGCAATTTTGCAGACATGATTTACATGGTCCTTCATTTGAAGATCTTTATCAAGAAAAACGCCAAGATTGCGAACTGAATCAGAAAATGGAATAGGTGCGTCACAAATGTGCATAGAGTCAGGAGAATTGGGCAGCAGTCGAGAGGCACCGATAAGAAGAGCTTCTGTCTTGTCCTTGTTTAACTGGAGTTTATTTTCACACATCCAGGACTTAATCATATCTGAGATACAGTTATGAACATCTGAAATAGCCTGACTGGAGCTGTTTGGAGGTGCAGATTTCGGAAGTTGTGTATCATCTGCATACATGTGATGATCGTTTGAATGCGATGCGATAACCTGAGAGAGAGGCTGAGTGTACAGCGTAAATTGAATGGGGCCCAGGACAGAGCCCTGGGGGACCCCAAACTCTAGCGCAGCAGCTTCAGAAAGAGCGTTCTTGACAGAGACGTTAATCTGACGGGAAGACAGATAAGAGTAGAACTTACCAGAAATACCAAAGTAGTTTTCTAGACGCTGGAGCAAGATGGAGTAGTCAATGGTGTCAAACGCAGCTGATAGGTTTAACAGGGCATGAACTGAGATCAGGTTTTCATCATAGGCACTTAGGAGGCCATTAACGACACAGAGGAGAGCAGTTTCAGTACCGTGCCCAGCACGTTAAGCAGACTGAAGGGGATGGACGAGATTGTTTGACTGTAGATATTTAGTGAGCTATGTCAGAACGACTCTCTCAAGAACTTTGGACAGAAAGAAAGGGTAGGTTTGAAACGGGGCGATAGTTTTTTAGCTGGTTGGGGTCAAGATTCGACTTTTTCAGGAGAGGTTTGACAACGGCTGATTTGAATTCTGACAGAAAGACGCCTCACTCAAGGGACTGATTTATGATTTTATGATTGGTTTCTTGACAAATCCAGCTCAGAAAATGTCCTACAAACTTTTTCTCTGAGTGCTGCAGAAGCCATAATTAAAGTTGTTGGCAACACGAATCAAGTGGAGTGAGTCAGTTTTAGACTTGTTGACGTGGTTCAATCGAGCCTCGTGCATAAGTGATCTTTTTTTTTTTTTTTTTTTTTTTTTGGTACATCGCACACCACTGTGTGATGGCTTGATGTGATCAGCCGTATACCCATATGACAATTCACAAATCAGTCACGTTTTGAGTTAGCTGTCAGGTGTATTTCGGGCATGTTTAAGCCTTTATTGGCTAAGGGCTACCTTCATCAGCGTGCTGACCCTTTTGTTTTTGTTGACTGAGTAAACCTTTGTTGTTAGGGCTTTATGGTAGTTTATTTTGTGGTTTATTTTGTATTGTTTGCTCACACTATAACTTGGAAAGGCTAGTGGATAGTGGTGGTGTGTTTTTTTTCATGTCGTGTCCTTAGTTTTGATTGTTGGTGGGACAATTCCGTGGTTGTCTGTGGTGTTTCGGGGTTCCGTCTAAGTATTCGAGCGCCCGTTGATCAATGATGTCGTAGGCGTACAGAGCTTTGCTGTATCTGCCCTCATTAAAGTATACGAAGAGGTATTCTAGTTGTTTCCTTGCTCCCTTGTCTCTGCAAAGGCCCATGAAGTCGACCCATTCAAAGAATATCGTAGGGTTCAGTCTATTGGAGAAGATGAATGCGTCTAGTAGGATTGTTTGAAAGTGTGGGAGGTTTCTTGTCCTCATGTATTTTCTTTTTTCCCCCGCCCATTTGTGTGCTGGTCCCGTATGATGATTTCATAGTTCAAAAGTCTGGCGGTTTTTCTGGTTCATTCCGTTTTCTTTTCCCCGTTGTTGTGGGGGTGGGGGGAACCTTGTATTGGTTGCGGTGTGGCGCGTATACGCGTAGGAATAAGATATTTCCAATGCCAGTTGGTTCAAGTTCTTATTGGGAGGTCGTTCTGCTTCGTTTAATGTGTCATGACTTGAGGCTTTTACCGTTTCAGTGGAGTCGGCTAATGAGTTAATAAAATATATTTATATTTACCAGTGATGGGGTACCAGGCTGCGCCGTTAGTTATGCCATCCGTAAAGTTGTCTGAGGGGCAGTTGCCGATTATGGACATGAAGGGATGTGCAAAGCTATAGGTCTTGGCCAGGTGTACATACACATCATCGTCAGGGCTCAGATGTGGCCTAGCCATAGATACATCTGAAAACAAAAATAACAATAATAATGCGCCCCACCCCCTTTTTTTCGGGGGGAGGGGGAAGGGGGTGGATGGGGGGGGGGGGGGGGTCTCACCTGTGCTTGCAAAGTCAGTGAGTGGTGAGTGTATTGGGTCATCCGTCGTCCGTCACCTTTCGTCGGTGGTAAACTTTAACGTGGTCTAGGTCACAGCGGGCCAATAACTATCTAAACAAATTGCCTATGTTTGACATAAAATTGTCTTTTCTCAAATACTCTCTTCAAATCAGTTCAAAGCCAAACGTGGTATGCAGATGCTTGATGCTAAGATCTTCCTGTCCATTCTAAAGTGGGTGACCTAAAGGTCAAGTGTCAAAAAAATCAGGAAATCACACGGCTTGAAATGCCTATTTTTGATAGAATGTAAGTTTTTATGGGTACTTTAGCAACGCTTCAATCAAACTTTACAGAAGGTTTATTTATGACAAGACTATCGTATGCATACTGATTCTGGCTCACCGCTCGTAAAGGGCAAGGGTCAAGGTAGGTTGACACATGCGTGAAAAATGCACATACGTTGACAAGACACAATTTTGCATATACTAGTGCCTTTCGACATTTATAGACACCTGCTCATATAAATGACCTGTCTGAGAGGTCAAGGTCACATAAGGTCAAAGTCACAGAAGGTCATGGCCATAGAAGGTCAAGGTCACATAAGGTCAGATAAATGATGCGGGTCAGTCATGCACGTGAGCTATGAGGGCTTTGTCGTTCTTGTTTTAAATTACTCTTGTTGTTGTTGCGTTCCTGGGCGGAGCACACCCAGGGTCACCAAGCAGGGTAAGAGCTAGGATGAGTCTACGGCTGCATTTTATTGCCCCACCATACGGTGGCCGCACACCCATTGCTTTTAACCCTTTGGCTGTCCGTAGCAGTTTTTGTCGCGATGATTCCGACAGGAATCATCGCGACAAAAACTGCTACGGACAGTCAAAGGGTTAATTACCTAGGTGACCATACTCAGACATACAAGATTAAAAAAAAAAGAAAGTCTGTGATTTCCAAAGAATGGAAGTTGCTATATTAGGAGCTTATCATGTCTGAAGACAATGCCCACAAGACATTGTTATAGCAACAGTTGCAGTCGCCTCGGTTGTTTTGGTTTAAGTCTGGTGATGACAAGTCTTTACTCACATTTATTACTGCTAACTTTGGTTGAAATCTAACTTCAAGAGACGCTGGTTTTTTTTATTATTAAAAAAAAAATTATAATCGGAATTCTATTGTAAACGAAGTGATTAATATAAACGTCACGCCGTCTGAAAAAGTGTTGCTCTATCCGACTTTTGTGATATGTGACTTTGTTATATGCGAAGTCGACTACCGTGTGTTTATTACAGGTTTATTAATCCTTTGGCTGTTAATAGCGGTTTTTGTCGCGATGATTCCTGCAGGAATAACAAAACTCTGACATCCTGCAGGAATAACACCATTCTGACACCCTGCAGGAATAACAACACCTTGACATCCTGCAGAAATAACAACACTCTGACATCCTGCAGGAATAACACCACTCTGACGTCCTGCAGAAATAACAACACTCTGACATCCTGCAGGAATAACAACACTGTGACATCCTGTAGGAATAACAACACTGTGACATCCTGTAGGAATAACAACACTCTGACATCCTGCAGGAATAACAACACTCTGCCATCCTGCGGGAACAACAGCACCCTGACATCCTGCAGGAATAACAACACCCTGACATCCTGCTGGAATAACAACACTCTGACATCCTGCAGGAATAACAACACTCTGACATCCTGCAGAAATAACACCACTCTGACATCCTGCAGGAATAACAACACTCTGACATCCTACAGGAATAACAACACTCTGACATCCTGCAGGAATAACAACACTCTGACATCCTGCAGGAATAACAACACTCTGACATCCTGCAGGAATAACAACACTCTGACATCATACAGGAATAACAACACTCTGACATCCTACAGGAATAACAACACTCTGACATCCTACAAGAATAACAACACTCTGACATCCTACAGGAATAACAACACACTGACATCCTACAGGAATAACAACACTCTGACATCCTACAGGAATAACAACACTCTGACATCCTACAGGAATAACAACACTCTGACATCCTACAGGAATAACAACACTCTGACATCCTGCAGGAATAACAACACTTTGACATCCTGCAGGAATAACAACACTCTGACATCCTACAGGAATAACAACACTCTGACATCCTACAGGAATAACAACACTCTGACATTCTACATGAATAACAACACTCTGACATCCTGCAGGAATAACAACACTCTGACATCCTGCAGGAATAACAACACCCTGACATCCTGCAGGAATAACAACACTCTGACATCCTTCAGGAATAACAACACCCTGACATCCTGCAGAAATAACAACACTCTGACATCCTGCAGGAATAACAAAACTCTGACATCCTGCAGGAATAACAGCACTCTGAAATCCTGCAGAAATAACACCACTCTGACATCCTGCAGAAATAACACCACTCTGACATCCTGCAGGAATAACAACACTCTTACATCCTACAGCAATAACAACACTCTGACATCCTACAGGAATAACAACACTCTGACATCCTGCAGGAATAACAACACTCTGACATCCTACAGGAATAACAACACTCTGACATCCTACAGGAATAACAACACTCTGACATCCTGCAGGAATAACACCACTCTGACATCCTGCAGGAATAACAACACTCTGACATCCTACAGGAATAACAACACTCTGACATCCTACAGGAATAACAACACTCTGACATCCTGCAGGAATAACAACACTCTGACATCCTGCAGGAATAACAACACCCTGACATCCTGCAGGAATAACAACACTCTGACATCCTACAGGAATAACAACACCCTGACATCCTGCAGGAGTAACAACACTCTGACATCCTGCAGGAATAACACCACTCTGACATCCTGCAGGAATAACAACACTCTGACATCCTGCAGAAATAACACCACTCTGACATCCTGCAGAAATAACACCACTCTGACATCCTGCAGGAATACCAACACTGACATCCTACAGGAATAACAACACTCTGACATCCTGCAGGAATAACAACACTCTGACATCCTGCAGGAATAACAACACTCTGACATCCTGCAGGAATAACAACACTCTGACATCCTACAAGAATAACAACATTCTGACATCCTGCAGGAATAACAACACTCTGACATCCTACAGGAATAACAACACTCTGACATCCTGCAGGAATAACAACACTCTGACATCATACAGGAATAACAACACTATGACATCCTACAGGAATAACAACACTCTGACATCCTGCAGGAATAACAACACTCTGACATCCTGCAGGAATAACAACTCTCTGACATCCTACAGGAATAACAACACTCTGACATCCTACAGGAATAACAACACTCTGACATCCTACAGGAATAACAACACTCTGACATCCTGCAGGAATAACAACACTCTGACATCATGCAGGAATAACAACACCCTGGCATCCTACAGGAATAACAACACTGACATCCTACAGGAATAACAACACCCTGACATCCTGCAGGAATAACAACACTCTGACATCCTGCAGGAATAACACCACTCTGACATCCTGCAGGAATAACAACACTCTGACATCCTGCAGAAATAACACCACTCTGACATCCTGCAGGAATAACAACACTCTGACATCCTGCAGAAATAACACCACTCTGACATCCTGCAGAAATAACACCACTCTGACATCCTGCAGGAATAACAACACTCTGACATCCTACAGGAATAACAACACTCTGACATCCTGCAGGAATAACAACACTCTGCCATCCTACAGGAATAACAACACTCTGACATCCTGCAGGAATAACAACACTCTGACATCCTGCAGGAATAACAACACTGACATCCTACAGGAATAACAACACTCTGACATCCTGCAGGAATAACAACACTCTGACATCCATCAGGAATAACAACACTCTGACATCCTGCAGGAATAACAACACTCTGACATCCTACAGGAATAACAACATTCTGACATCCTGCAGGAATAACAACACTCTGACATCCTACAGGAATAACAACACTCTGACATCCTACAGGAATAACAACACTGACATCCTGCAGGAATAACAACACTCTGACATCCTACAGGAATAACAACACTATGACATCCTACAGGAATAACAACACTCTGACATCCTGCAGGAATAACAACACTGTGACATCCTGCAGGAATAACAACACTCTGACATCCTACAGGAATAACAACACTCTGACATCCTACAGGAATAACAACACTCTGACATCCTACAGGAATAACAACACTCTGACATCCTGCAGGAATAACAACACCCTGACATCCTGCAGGAATAACAACACCCTGACATCCTGCAGGATTAACAACACTCTGACATCCTGCAGGAATAACAACACTCTGACATCCTACAGCAATAACAACACTCTGACATCCTGCAGGAATAACAACACTCTGACATCCTACAGGAATAACAACACTCTGACATCCTGCAGGAATTATCACGACAAAATCCGCTATCGACAGGCAAAGGGTTAATAGTGTCGCTCTATTCTCATATGTCTGAGTTCACGAGGCTTCGCTTCATTGCACCATCAGTTTGGGAACTCGCTGCCTGCCAGTCTGTCAAATCTCCCTATTCTCTCTCAGTTTAAGGCTCAGTTGAAAACTCACTTCTTCCAGCTTGCTTTTCCTCAGTCGTAGATCCGTGGTCCTTTTGTATTTATCTGTGATGTTTCATATCGTCTATGTCCTGTTTAAATGTGTGTGTTAACGCAATGAGTTTTTGTCACAAAAAGATTTTGCGCTATACAAGATTATAACCATTCGTTATTATTATTATTATTATTATTATTATTAGTATTATTACGATGTGTGCGCCACGTGTGGGTCTATTTATTATACCCGTGCTGCTTGTGTGGCTGGTGTTGCCCAGCGTTTGATTTTCCGTGATTCTGAAGTATATCATTTTTGTGTCCGATGTCAGTGGAGAGGTTAACCCATTTAACCTCACGGTCGCATTTCCGAAATTTTGGAGGTGTTACCTAACGACTATGTGCCCGGTTGAAGGAGATGGGGCCCAACCATGATAATTCAAGGGTAGTGCCAGATTAGCTTGGCGCCTTATGGCGCCAAGCTAATCTGGCACCACCCTTGAATTATCATGGTCCACTCATCTGCTGTAGCTCGTCGGTGCTAAATGGGTTAATATACTATTATTTAATTAAATACACTACTCGCAGTAAGTCGGGGGACAGCCTGAAACTTGGTCATGATTTCACATTTGCACAATTGTCAAATATTAACCCTTTCAGACCCAAGGTCCCATTTCTCAAATTTGGGAGGTGTTGCCTAACGACTGTGTACCAGTTGCAGGATGATGATGATGATGATGATGAAACTTTATTACATAACGGTAGAAGTTTTGACAGATACAAATACGTCATTTTTCAAACTTGCCGTTTCTAACGTTCTACAACATGAAATATAATGAAGACAAACAAAAAATATTTAACGCAAACAAAAAACATAACTAAATAAGTACAGACACACGCAGTACAGAAAATGATACTACTAAGGTAGCAATAAACAAATACAAAAAAGGAAGTAACACTCCTCAACACAAATTACATAGGAGAAAAATCATAGCACAGCAAAAACAAGCACAAAGTACCAAGAATCAAACATACATACACACACCTTTACAGCCGTGTAAATGCACGCACTAACATATATACATTTACATAACCTTTCATCAGAATGACAGGATAAAAATAATATATCTAAGCAGTTTCCATCAGGTATATGTGTAGTTTTGTTTTAAAGGAGGAAAGGTGGGTTAGTGTTTTTAAATGTTGAAGTGAATTCCATAAAAGTGATCCCGAAAAGGCTAGGCTTGATTTGAATAAGTCAATGCGAGGTAGTGGTAATCGAAGAGTACTGTTCCTCGAGGACCTTTCACGCTGTCGTGGAGTAAATTTAGCTGTTAGATACTGTGGAGCTTTCTTGTGGAGAATTTTAAACATAAGTATGCACTTGTTGTAAACGAGTTGTTGACGAAGGCCAAGAAGTTTGAGATTTTGCAGTTTTACAGCGGTAGGAATGGGTCTTATATCTACATGTTTAATGGCTCTTTTGTATAGTGAATTTAGTTTTTGGATATGCACATCACCGCTACCATCCCAAACAGTGGAGATGTAATCAACATGAGATTTAATGTGTGCATGAAAAAACATTTTTCGTGTATTTATGTCACTCACACTTCTCAATTGTGATAAAAGAAAAATATTTTTTGATATTTTCTTACATATATTAGTCACATGTTTCTCCCAACTGAGTTGCTCATCTATACATATTCCAAGGAAGTTGCGTTCATGAACTTGTTCAATAGGTTGGCAATTAAGACTGAGCGTTAGTGAAGGGGGGTGAAGTTGATGTTTTTGTCGTGAGGTGATTAACATGCTCTTCGTCTTATCAGGATGTAGTACCATGTGGTTTTTACAGCACCAATCAGAAACTTCGTCAAGACTGGATTGTAAACGACGACTAATATCATGACTGTTCTTACCAGGAACGTGAAGGCTTGTGTCGTCCGCAAAGAGATTATAATTAACGTTAGGGTCGGAAATATGTAAAGGAAGGTCATTTATGAAAAGTAAAAATAGGAGGGGTCCTAGAATTGATCCTTGAGGAACTCCAAATTTAACATGGCCTTGCCTAGAGTACTGACCATGGACGGATACTTTTTGCTTTCGGTCTTCCAAATAGGATCTGAGAAAAGTTATTGTAGTTTCGTCCATGTGGTATATTGTAAGCTTATGTAAGAGAATCTCATGGTCCACAAGATCAAAAGCTTTTTTAAGATCTAGGAAAACTGCTCCCGACATTAAATTTTTATTAATTGACTCTAGCCAGCAATCTACAATATGTGTGAGTGCTGACTGGCATGAATGGGTCGGGCGAAAACCGGACTGATGAATGTTTAGTAAATTACCCTTCTCAAGGAAATTAAGAAGATGCTTGTGAATATGCCGCTATAATGGCTTTGACAAGGCTGAGAGCAAAGAGATCGGTCGGTAATTATGAATATCTTCAAGGTTTTTAGTTTTGGGGATCAGAACTACCTTTGCTTGCTTCAGGACTGTAGGAAAATAACTTTTATTTATACACAGATTAAAAATGTATGTAAGGGGTTGTATTGTGTAAGGCAACGACAATTTTAGTGATTGGTTATCAATATCATCAATCCCTCTACTTTTCTTATTCGGCATGTCAGAAATATACTTACCGATTTCTGCTATTGATATATTAGGAATTACGAATTTTTGTGTTATATTTGTTGCTTCGCTGAAAGATCTCAGAAGACTTGAGATACTATAGAGATGGATTGACCATTATAATTCAAGGGTAGTGCCAGATTAGCTTGGCGCCTTCAATCCATCTCCTACTAAATGGGCTAAGATTTTGTTTTGGAATAGGTCTACATTCGTGTCCAAAAAATGATTCCAAGGCAGGATCTTAAAACTGGACAGAGTCCTGCTTATTTGAAATCATGAGCATTTCTGAGGGTGGCCAGTAACGTAGTGTGAGTAGTAAGTAAACAAGCAAACCAAAACATCAGTCAACAGATCAGCACTCACTGCCAAGATAGTTGTCGAATGGATAATTAGCACAGACAGCACCGCCGTGTAGATTGGCGGACAGGACGAACTGTGTTGCATGTATCCAGTCTACGATGGCCTTGGCCTCTGGCTGGATCGGTCGCGTGTGATTGCGGAAAAAGTCAGGAAAGTTGCGGTTTAGATCATACCCTAAAGCGTTGCCTCTGAAACAGAAACATGCAATTAATTATTCATTCACAGAGAGGTTACCACATACAATTAATATATTTATTCAAAGAGCGGTTACCAAATACAATTAATTATTTATTCAAAGAGAGGTTACCAAATACAATTAATTATTTTTCAAAGATATGCTACCAAATACAATAAATTATTTGCTTAAGCAGAGGCTGCCACACTATTATTTATTCAAACTCACTATACTATTAATTATTCATTCAAGTAGAGGTTACTGCTAAATCTTAATTGTACGATGGTCTGTGATTTTGGAACTTGCTGGATATGCTGGATGGTCCAAATATGCTGGATGGTCCAAAATCAGACTAGCACATAATTTTGCTGTGGGTTTACATTTCTGAAAATGAGGGACCATTTTATTAGAGATAACGCTGCCAAGTCCTCTTTTTTTTCCTGGACAAAGTTCTCAGCCCTTGCTGCTTTCATCCCTCCAACACTAGCTCCATGTGCACAACACTAGCTCCATGTGCACAACACTAGCCGCTCCATGTGCACAACACTAGCTCCATGTGCACAACACTAGCTCCATGTGCACAACACTAGCCGCTCCATGCGCACAACACTAGCTCCATGTGCACAACACTAGCTCCATGAGCACAACACTAGCTCCATGGAGTGTGCACATCACTAGCTCCATGTGCACAACACTAGCCGCTCCATGTGCACAACAGTAGCCGCTCCATGTGCACAACACTAGTTCCATGTGCACAACACTAGCTCCATGTGCACAACACTAGCTCCATGTGCACAACACTAGCTCCATGTGCACAACACTAGCTCCATGGAGTGTGCACAACACTAGCTCCATGAGCACAACACTAGCTCCATGTGCACAACACTAGATCCATGAGCACAACACTAGCTCCATGTGCACAACACTAGCTCCATGTGCACAACACTAGCTCCATGGAGTGTGCACAACACTAGCTCTATGTGCACAACACTAGCTCCATGTGCACAACAGCAAAGACGCACACATTACCCATATAACCTCACGGTCGCATTTCTCAAATTTTGGAGTTGTCACCTAACGACTACGTAGAAGTTGCAGGAGATGGATCGATCATGTTAATTCAAGAGTAGTGGCGGATTAGCTTCAGCTGGCGCCTGATGGCGCCAAGCTAATCTGTCACTATCCTTTAGGTATCATGTTCTATCCATCTCCTGCTGTAGGACGTTGGGGCTAAATGGGTTAAAATTAATCAGACCTGTCATCTAAAATAAATACAGCCACAGAAGGGGAGCGGGGGGGGGGGGGGCAGGGGGGTGGGGGGGGGGAAGAAGGATCGGGCGTCATACAGTCTCAGCCAAATAAAATCGCCTATCCACTGAGAGAACGAATATTTAACTCGTTCGAGACGTGCCGCCTCCGGATATGCGGCTTAAGCCGCGTATCCGGAGGCGGCACGTCTCGAATGAGTTAACCATTTCTCTGCCATGGACAGACAAAACAGTCAGGTCCCCTGCCCCCGCCAGCCCACAGAAAAATACGCAGGTATAGAACAGGACGATCATATACATCCCTCATGGGCTTTCCTGAGACTGAAAAGAAGCACCCAACGCCGGGAGAAAGAAACACGCTTAGGAAAGACGGGTACAACACAATTTATTAATATTTCGGGTAAATACCCTTTGTCAAAATAGACAAACAAACAGCCGAGAGATCAGCCGCTGCTTATCTTCATTCGCAGAAGGAACTGTGGCAATGGGTTACCACATTCCTTCTGCGAATGAAGATAAGTAGCGGCTGATCTATCTCTTTGTTTGTCTATTTTGACAAAGGGTATTTACCCGAAATATAAATAAATTGTGTTGTACCCGTCTTTCCTAAGCGTGTTTCTTTCTCCGTTGGGTACTTCTTTGCATTTTACACGCTTGGCAGTCACCTTTTTGGTCTGGATTGTCCTGAGTAATCCCAGCGTCCAGGGCTGAGTTATTCCCTTTGGTATGTGTACAGTTCTACCAGTGCTAGCCTCGCCTATCTGGCTCAGTGTGAGGACATTTCTCTGCCAGTTTCCTTTCTAAAATCTGTCTTGATTCAGCTCTACAGAGCCCAAGCCGTCCAATAAACTGGACTCAAAGTGGTGTCAGCAAGAGGCATAGATCATCATGAGCCCCCGCTACTGCGGGGGCTCATGAGGATCTATGTCTCTTGCAGTTGGATCGTGTTCGGTTTCTCAGCAGTAAAGTATTGCCGCGCGGGTTGCACGACAGTCATTCGATACTACAGTGACCACCCACCTCCCGTCTCGAGCTAACTTCAACAATATGGCTCGGGAAGTTCCCCGCGTTGCCTAGGAGCGTCGGCTGCCGCGCCGCCATCTTGAGAGGACACGCTAGCCTGGCGATAGTCTTCAGATAGTAGCGAAGTAGTGTTTCAACACGTTTTTCTTCATGTTTCTTCTTCTTTGGAAACAAACAAAAACAGATTCTGGCCGGTTAACGGTTTCCTGCGGTGATGACAAGACTTGCTGTTATTGCTTATAGTACGTGAGGACTTTCCTGACATTGTCCTGACAGCGATTTCCCGATGAGCGCTTGAGTCGGCGTATCCTCTCAAGATGGCCGCCACGACTGGCGTCAGTGATGACGTAACCTTCCCGAGCCCTATACAGTTACCTGCCTACAACCCCCACGCAACTGTTTCCTCCAGGTGCTGTGCTTGCAGTGAGATAACCGTCCGGGTTCATGGTGGGGAGGATGTGAAGTGTGGCATTGTTCAGCAGCTGGGTCACGTTGTCCAGGCGACCGTAGTTCGTCACCAGGTAGTCCACGAAATGCAGCAGCTCCTCACGCCCCACAACCTGGCGATAGAAAGTTAACTCATTCGAGACGTGCCGCCTCCGGATATGCGGCTTTAAGCCGCGTATCCGTAGGTGGCACGTCTCGAATGAGCTTAAAGCGCGCCGGCCAACACTGATGCAATGAATTTACCCGGGAAAACTGAACAGGTCATGTTATATATTTAAATTGGGCAGTTCAGGCAGTGCAAGGACCGGTGTTTTTTCAAAATAATTTTTGCCTTGTTTGAAAATTTGTAGTAGGGCTGAATGTTGGAATTTGCTGGAAATTTCTGGTTAGCTGAGAGGAGACATGTTTGGTGCTTTGATTCATACCATCCTGGGCTTATACAGTGGACCGAATTGTGGGCCTATGTTGAGTTGCCGTTGACGTAGTGATTTGAGGGGCACGCTGATTTCAGCTGTGCTTGGGTGTGGGGTTGGTAACTTGAGGAATCAGGTTCACAGCCAAGAAATGAGACTGTCAATGTGCTGTTTTTTTTTTGGTTATTTTGTGCATGGCAAATGTGCAGCTGGTGGGCGCTAGTGATTTTTAGGGCCGATTGAAATATTAGGAGATGCCTGGGACTGACTATGGCTAAGAGACTGGACAGTACGGGAACGGCACTGTGTTCCGTGGCCTGAACTATACAATACCCCAACCCTCCATTTTCCTCAGGGGACAGCACTGATCATTGCGAATGTCCAGACTATTTAGTAGCCCGGCGTGGCGACTCTTCTTTTTATGCGGCGGAAAAGAGAGGGTTGGGTTCATTCATAGAAAGTTCAGGTACATTTTGCAGTTATACGCCGCTCTTTAACTCATTCGAGACGTACCGCCTCCGGATACGCGGCTTATGCCGCGTATCCGGAGGCGGCACGTCTCGACTGAATGACTCGAGTCATAAGGGCTGGTCTGTGATTTTAACCTTACGGCTGGAAGCTCTAAGGCACACATTCACAGACCAGCAAACACAAGAAATAGCTGAGACACGTCGTCTTTGCCGTCACGGTAGTTTGTTGCTAGATAGTCCACAAAATAATCAAGTTCTTCGCGCCCGAGCAGCTTGTATTCAGCTCCTGTAGCGGAAAGTTTGATCACTGAGGTTAGCACATTCACTTTAAGGACACCTTAGCGGAAGATGTATAAGCCAGTGATACTTGAAGATTAGAGTCAGATTTGTTTGTCGCTAAGATAACTGTCTGGCACTACCCATGATGTATCATGGCAGATTCATCATTCACTACTGGGACACAGTCATTGTAGACGCCCGCCTCCTAGACCTTCTCAGTTCCAGTGCCCGAGAAATCAAACAACTGAACGAAAGGTTGGGGGGGGGGGGAGGATGGGGGGGGGGGGGTAGAGTATGAAGGTGTGTGTGACCACTCTCACCACTCCTGGAAGGGGGGGGGGGGGACATACATTTAATATTCTGCTGTTTAGATGGGTGTTTTTCCACAAGCTTAGGAAGTCTTCTTGCTAAATAAATGTAAAGAGGGGAGGGGGGGGGGGTTGTGGAGGGTGTTAACTTATGAGCAAAATGTTCTCACGCTGACGTTGGGAGCGGGGGGGGGGGGGGGGGGGGGGGGGTGAGGGGAGAGTAGAGTATTAACGTTTGAGCAAAATGTTCTCACGCTAACGTTGGCGGTAGAGTGGGGAGCGTCGGTTACACCTTGTTTCTCACGCTGCCTGGCGATCTGGAGCCATAGGGAAGGTGTAATACAGGGGTCTAATTTGTGTGTGTGTGTGTGTGCGCGCGCGCGCGCGCGCGTGTGTGTGTGTGTGTGTGTGTGTGTGTGTGTGTGTGTATGTGTGTGTGTGTGTGTGTGTGCAACTTGGAGTGTCAGGCACACCTTCAGTATCACCTTATTGTTGAGGTCACGGTCATATCACAAATTTACAGCCTTGTCACTTGTGCGAGCATTGGACTACCCAATGTGCAAAAGGCCATCGGGCCGTCGTCGGCCGCCGCTGGCCCGCTCACGGCCGTGCGCGGGCCAACGGCGGCCGACGTCGGCCCGATAGGGTAAAGATAGCGAGAGACTCGTCAATTCTATATACTATTGACAGATTGAGGAATACGTGAATAGGAAGAGACCAACATTTCATAGGTCCCTGTGGCCCGCCAGTGCATCTCAACATCTGTTCTTCTCGCAGACCGATTGTCTGTGCCGAAGGTGCACTTGGCCAGCAGACATTTTTACAATTTCACGTTCTTGGCCTTTAAGGTGCAATGACGATGATATTCAGACCGTGAGATACACTTTCCGTCTGTAGGTCAAGTCGATTTGATTTATGCAGACTCCAGGCAACCCAGGCTTTGGATACAGGTATACGACTTCCCTGTCCTTCTGGAGAACAAATACAGCCTGGATACGCCTCATAATCTGTCGTTCAGCTCTAAGGTCGATTAACACCTTCAATGCCGGTGATCACGGATTTCGCGTCGAAAACCACAGAGCATTGCCCGCTATTCGCGTGAAGAAAACATGAAATAGAACGAAATATAGGCATGCACAACACAGGAGTAACAAGAGACATACATCCTCATGAGCCCCCGCGACTGCGGGGGCTCATGAGGGTTTATGCCTCTTGCAGAAGGGTAGCGTTCGACTTCCGTTGCTCCAGCAATTAAGGGCTTAAGTGTACCATATATGGAGGTTGTCCTCTGCGGACTACAGGACATGATAGAGCCGGAATAGTTTAGTTGTGACAGAGCAGGAGCTGGTTGTGTGATCAGTGCTAACACCCAGGATAACAAAAAACAAGTAAAATAAACGCAGTACTTCACTTTGATAGTTATAGGTCGAATGACATCGCATCAGTATCGGAGCGCACAAGGTTTTTCGCAAATAAAAAAACCAACACTTTTCTGTACCAATCTTAGAACAAATATCATTCCGTGACAGTCGATCTCAGTAATACGAAACTAACAAATATCATTCCGTGAGAGTCGACCTCAGTAGTACGAAACTAACAAATATCATTCCGTGACAGTCGACCTCAGTAGTACGAAACTAACAAATATCATTCCGTGACAGTCGACCTCAGTAATACGAAACTAACAAATATTCCTTGACAGTCGACCTCAGTAATACGAAACTAACAAATATCATTCCGTGACAGTCGACCTCAGTAATACGAAACTAACAAATATTCCTTGACAGTCGACCTCAGTAATACGAAACTAACAAATATCATTCCGTGACAGTCGACCTCAGTAGTACGAAACTAACAAATATCATTCCTTGACAGTCGACCTGAGTAATACGAAATTAACAAATATCATTCCGTGACAGTCGACCTCAGTAATACGAAACTAACAAATATCATTCCGTGACAGTCGACCTCAGTAATACGAAACTAACAAATATCATTCCGTGACAGTCGACCTCAGTAATACGAAACTAACAAATATCATTCCGTGACAGTCGACCTCAGTAATACGAAACTAACAAATATCATTCCGTGACAGTCGACCTCAGTAATACGAAACTGTGTCCGTTTTGCTGTACAGTCGTAAAAATTCGGAATTTCTTTCATGAAGTGACAGACAGTTTTACATCTCTAACTGTGCCCCAGATATATTAAGCCCAGCATTAGAAAGGTCCATTTCTAAGTGAA
This sequence comes from Semisulcospira habei, assembly GCA_036245525.1. Taxonomy (NCBI): domain Eukaryota; kingdom Metazoa; phylum Mollusca; class Gastropoda; family Semisulcospiridae; genus Semisulcospira; species Semisulcospira habei. The sequence continues at coordinate 208,521,350 of BTPG01000001.1, forward strand.
TTGGCCACAGTTTCCAAACCTGAAACAGTGCAGGCATACATGCAGTCTACATGCTTGTCCTCGATATTGAAATCTGCCGGGGCTCTATTCAGTTCTCTATCTATTCTATCTATCTATCTATCCCGTAGTCTTGCCGAACGTTGGGGCACCACTGACTTGGCAACCAGCTCCCTCCATTCCACTCTGTTCTCTGACATTCTTAGTGTGTGGCTCGGGCGCTTCAGTCCTGTTCACTCTGAGATATTGTACTCCCACTTTTTCTTTGTCTTCCTCTCCTTCGTCCTCCTTGCACAGTGCCTTGCAGGATTGTCTTGGCAAGCCCTGCTGAACGCGTGACATGCCCATACCAGTTCAGTTTGCGTTTTTTTTTTTCACAATGGCTAATAGGTCTTCATAAGGACCGATGGCTTGCCTGACTCTGCTTCCCACTCCCTGTACGAAATGCCAAGCAGCCTTCGAAAACATCTCATTTCAGTGGCTTGCATCCTCCTTTCGAGGTCTGCTGTGAGGGTCCATGACTCACAGGCATATAAGAACACTGAGATGGGCTCTATCTAGGGTATCGAAAATGGCTTGTTCTTGCCTTTTCACCAAATTTGTCATACGAATGTACTGCAAAATCGACAAATCATAAATGAGATTTCAATAGACAAACTCTATATTAGGCCAGCTGGCACTAAATGATATTTGTTCTTAAAGTGGTACGGAAAAGTTGGGTTTTTTTTTTTTTTTTTTGTCCCGGAGATATTTGTGAAAAACGCTGTGTGATCCGATGTCAAACGGCTTATACAACGAGCGACGCTGGAACTGCTCGGTGGAAATGACGCGTTGACTACACGTCTTCTCAGCCAAACGGTACCGTTAGTACCCGTCAATGGGTTAATTACGGTGGATGTCTGCACTTGCATACAGTAATGAAATTAGAAAAGAACTGTTAGTTTAACTCATTCTACCCCATACACACCACAGGAAGATAAGGATCGGCCATGACAGTTCAAGGGTGACGCCAGAATAGCTTGGCGCCTATGGGCGCCAAGCTATTCTGGCATCACCCTTGAACTATCATGGTCGATCTGTGTCCTGCACTGCAACGCAGTCTTCAGGGGACAACGGCAGAATTTAGGGTTTCGGTGTTGGGGTAGAATGAGTTAACTCATTCGAGACGTGCCGCCTACGGATACGCGGCGAATCGTCGCGTATCCGTAGGCGGCACGTCTCGAATGAGTTAACGATATGTAAATTTACCTCGTTTCCATGCATGTTGCCAACATACTTCACATTCGGCCTCAGCAACACGTGATCTCGAGGGCTTTGTCCAATGGTTATCACCCATAGGTCGGTGCCTAGATAGAAGAAAAAGGGAGTCTCCAAGACTAGTTAACCACCTTTGTTTCGGTGTAATCAGTATTTACAAAACCGGTGGCTGCCTGCACAAAATGTCACGTTTATTTAGAGTATAATAATAATAATAATAATAATAATAATAATAATAATAATAATAATAATAATAATAATAATAATAATACCGGTTATTATATAGGCGCTTTACCCAATTCTGCGAATCGGCTCAAAGCGCTGCGAACTGAACCCAACACGCACGCTCACGTGACACACACCCATTCACTCTGAAGACAAACACTGTACAAGACAGACACAGGACATTCACGTGGTGAGAAGGATTGGCTCAGCTACTGAGGTTTCGGAAATTTGTATTGCTTGTATTCGTTGAAATTTATAAAGTGTCCTGAAACCGGTGCCAAAGTGGAGGGGGAGGAAGAGCCGGAGTAACCGGAGAAAGAACCCCCGACGGTCCGCCCGAATTAACGTTGACACTAGAGGAGAAAAGTCCGACGCCGTAACCCGGTATCGAACCTCGCACCTTTAGCATTGGTGGCAGGCGCCTTTACCACTGCGCCACGGACGGCACTGTCTGACTCATTTATTTTGCGACTGCCAGCTAACAGGCAGACGTCTTCGTGCAGAAAAACAACTTGAAAACTTTTCACTGGACATACCACTGGGCCGTGCATCTCTCCATTAGCGTAGTCACCAGAATTTCTTTGTACTTCATTTCACCAAAAATCAAGACGTTTTATTCTGTAACGTATCCATAAATGCAGCTTTATTCTCGAACTTTCCTTATGAAAAACGATTTTTTTTAAAAGTCGAAAACAAAAACCACAAGAATTTGTACACGTATTAAAATGTTTTAATTGCCAAAAAAATTTATTTTTCTTTCTGTGAATTCAAAGTCTTTGAGTGAAACATCACCAAAAAAAGGCAGTTATAAACATAATACAAACAATAAAGTTTGACTTTTCCGCAGATGTGACAGCAGCATGTCAACTTCTTCACCGTCAAACAGCTAGAAAAACAAACAACCAGGGATCAATGATGTCTGTTTAACTCTTTTAGCCCCAAGGTCCCATTTCTCAAATTCGGGAGGTGTCGCCTAACGACTATGGTTGCAGGAGATGGCTTGACCACGATAATTCAAGGGTGGTGCCAGATTAGCTTGGCGCCGAAAGGCGCCAAGCTAATCTGGCACCCCCCTTGAATTATCATGGTCAAGCCGTCTCCTGCTGTAGGGATCCGGGATGCAGATTGCGTTTCTGAAACCTTTGTTAACTGCACGCCCAGGAGCCCCAGCCCTTCAAGGAACACGGACAGGCAGTGGTGTCGGTCAGCTCTGGGACGCATCAGGATCTATATATGCCTTTCGCTGACGTGTTCACTTTTTACGGCAGTGGATTGGTCACACGATTCACAGTAAGCTGAGGTCCTCGGGCTCCACGACGGCCGTAGCGGCCTTGGGCCCGTGCCGCACGGCTGTGCCGACCGCCCGGGCCCACCTGCAGCAGTCCTGGGCCTGAAGACGTTGCGCTACTGGGGTTTGTACGTGTGCTGCCGCGTAGCCTTGTCTACCTTGAGACGCAAGGAGACGATTAACTCATTCGAGACGTGCCGCTTCCGGATAAGCGGCTTAGTTTTTTAAATTTTATTTATTTATTTATTTATTTATTTTATTTGTATTTATTTATTTATTTATTTATTTTAAATTTACTTATTTATTTATTATTTATTATTATTATTATTTTATTTTATTATTAATATTTTTTTTGTTGTTGGGGGGGGGGGGGGGGGTTGCTGTTTGTTGGTTGTTGTTTTTTTTTTATCCGGCCGCGGCACGTCTCGAATGAGTTAAGGTCAGCATCTATCTTCATGAAGTCCCGAGACTGCGGGGCCTCGTGAAGATCTGTGCTTTACGAGTCTGGGTGGCTCTTGTTGGATCAAAGTAGGATCCGTACACAAGCGAAACATAATCGAAATACACATTTCCCTCCTCGTGCGAGAATAAAGTATTTTTGAACTTGAATTCATGTTTCAGTGCAGAGTTTAACTCATTCGTGACGTGCCGAATCGGCACGTCTCGAATGAGTTAAATCGCGCCGAACATATTAATATAAATACGATGAAACTGAACTTTAACATCCTCAGTCCTCCGCCAAGGGGACAACAAAAAAAAACAAAACAAACACTAACAAACAGCAACACCCCCCCCCCCCCCACCCACCCCACCCCCCGCCCCCCCCCCCCGCCGCCACCCCAAATTAAAAAAAATAAAAATAAATAAATACAATACAATACAATAAATTAATTAATTAAAAAACCAACAACAAACAAACATACAAACAATCCACACAACATAATTGCGAATATTCAAAAGTATTTAGTTGTCGCGTTGGTACTTGTTCCTGCACGGCGGATTTTTTTTTTTTTTAATTTTTTTTTTATAGTTCACGTTTCTTATATAAAAATCATATTATGTTCGGCGTTCTTTAACTCGTTCAGCCCGACGGCCGTATTTCCCAAATTTTGGAGGCGTCATCTAATGACTGACTATGCAACAGTTGCAGGAGATGGATCGACCATGATAATTCAAGGGCAGTGCCAGATTAGCTTGGCGCCTGTCGGCGCCAAGCTAATCTGGCATTGCCCTTGAATTATCATGGTCGACCCATCTTCTGCTGTAGTGCGTCAGGACTGATTGGGTTAAGTGTAGTGTTAATTTTACATCCAGCTTACCATTAACACTTTTGCCGATACTGTGGAGGTGCGTTATGTCCGGGTAGGTCCGTGAGGTATTGGTCAGGAACGCCTCCAGCTCCTCGGCGGTGTGATACACGAAGTCCAGACTTTGAGCGCCATGTGGCCTTGACACCAGCAAGGTCACAGCTAGGACGCTTCCCCAGGTCAGCGTCAATAAACCTTTGCTGACCATAATTATTGCTGACCTTCCTTTTGGCCCCTAAAATAATACCTGGGTAAGAAGGAAAGGGAATATATATATATATATATATATATATATATATATATATATATATATATATATATATATATATATATATATATATATATATATATATATATATATATATATATATATATATATATATATATATATATATATATTCATTACTTATAACAAAGGCGTCGCCCAAGCCAAAAAATGCACTCAACTATCAGAGTAGCTCCAAGGGACATAATTTTTCAATAAATCTCTGAGAATGCTGTGCTAATGCCATGGAAATCCAGGCTGGTAAGCTTGCATTGTGTCATCAGGACATCAGCTGTCCTTTTGTGACTGCATCGCTTATTAGATCTTTTGAGCCTTCCACTGAACACCTACTACATAAAGTAATAGGGACTACCCCCAGGCGCCCCGCAACCCGCTGGAGAATATCCAGTCCTCCCCCCGAGAGGGGAGGCTAGTGCATGAATATTCCCAAACAGATCTTGGACCTGCTGGATTATTATGTCCCTTGGAGCTACTCTGATTGAGTGCATTTTTTGGCTTGGGCGACGCCTTTGTTATAAGTAATGAATAATTGTACCACAAAATTGCCTAGGTGTTGCCATTTCAAAATTAGTCAGTCTTCTTCCACTGCAACACCCCATAAAGCTTTAGGGATGCAATCCACGCTGGCCTAGTGGTTGCTACCAGTCAAATTCTGGAGGCGGCTTCTAGTATATGCGTTGTGTTTGCAATTTCAGGTTACGCCGTATGCCTACCTGATGAGACCCACCTTGGGTCGAAACCGGTCGTAGGCGGCAAAATCTTAAATCTATCCAGCAGGTCCAAGATCTGATTGGGAATATTCATGCACTAGCCTCCCGGGGGGAGGACTGGATATTCTCCAGCGGGTTGCGGGAAGCCTGGAGTCCCTATTACTTTATGTAGTAGGTGTTCAGTGGAAGGCTCAAAAGATCTAATAAGCGATGCAGTCACAAAAGGACAGCTGATGTCCTGATGACACAATGCAAGCTTACCAGCCTGGATTTCCATGTCATTAGCACAGCATTCTCAGAATTTATTGAAAAATTATATATATATATATATATCACCGAAGCAGTGTGCACACTATTTTTAAAAAGAAATCAAACCAGAAAGATGGCTGCCAAGCGTGTAACGTGTAGAGGAAAGCCCAACGAAGGAAGAAACACGCTTAGAAAAGGCAGTTCCAACACAATGTATTAAGTTTGATATTTTTCAAAATAGACAAACAATTCGCTACTTATCTTGTCAGTGTGAGGAGACTAAGTAGCTTAGCATCTTCCCACTGACAAGACTAGTAGCGAATTGTAGACTTGTTTCCTTGTCTATTTTCACAATAGTAATAAACTGTGTTGTAACTGTCTTTTCTAAGCGTGTTTCTTTTATTTATTGGGTTCTTCTCAATTTCTTTCCCCATTGTTCTGTTTATTCAATTCCCTTTCTGCAGATATGACGCTTATTGTAGGTCAGTGTCCGCCGTTGACCCGTCCCCCGAAAAATAACAAGTACAAACAAGCCGAAACAAAAACACCCAAACCTCCACACACCAACCATCACACAATCAGATTATCCTATCAAACACAGAAGAAAATAAAGGAAAGGATGATGATGACGATGAATAGTGTATTGCATGATAAACAACTCAAAGCCTGTCAACACAACAGGAAAACAAACGCAGCATACAAAGAAAAAAATGCAGGATTTTTTTTTTGACGAACACAGCAAGGAAGCAAAGTTAGCAAGTAAATAATAAATACATAAGAAATAAATTTTTAAAAAAGATAAATAAAAATACAAAAACCACATTACCTTTCTCAGCCTTCTGCTAGGTGGGCGCTGGTCGTTAGGCTGGCACAGTGTGATGAGGTTACAGTAACTGACGCTTTTACTCCTCCATGACTCCGTCGACTAGTCGGCAACGCTGTTCGTATCGTATTTGTGCTGGTCTGTGATTTCGGACCTTACGACTCCAGGCCGTAAGGTCCAAAATAACAGACCGCCACACATACAGTGACGTACCAGTGACAGATCAGGATCGTGTGCAAACGCGTTTTGTTTTTGTTTATATTATTACACTTCCTACGATTTTTTTCCGTTTCATGCATTTCATTTAGGTCGACGATGATTTAGTTCATTTTGTTTCAGTTGTTTTCGAAATAAATTATCAAATATTTCTGCGTCCGTTTTCAGGCGTCACATAACATAATGCCTGATAATACAATCAGCGACGCTTAAGTCGAACCTTATTCGTCTTTCGGATAAGTCTAATTTGTCATAGAGTTTGTTTGTTGTTGTCGTTGGCGGTGTTTTCTTTGTTTTGTTCTTGTTGTTGCTGTTGTTGTTTGGTTGTTGTTTTTTTTATATATTTTCTTTTGGGATTTGTTTTACCTAGAAAAATCTCTTTGCACTAACATCTAAAATATTAACATTAATTTATCCCACTTATCTCATTCTGCCAGCGACACGCCACAGCAAGATATGGCTCGACCATGATAGTTCATGGGTGGTGGCAGAATAGCTTGGCGCCTATAGGCGCCAAGCTATTCTGCCACCACCCATGAACTATCGTGGTCGATCTGTCTTCTGAATTGTAATGCAACCCGCAGGGGATAATTCCAAAATGTGGGTATTTCGTACCTCGGGCACAATGAGTTACGAGGAATGCTTCGAAATAATCCAAGGAGAAAGTCAGGGTTACTTGAAGACATCATGCATGTCGCAAGTATGGCCGGGGTCTCCGAAAAAAAAAAAAAAAAAAAAAAAAAAAAAAAAAAAAAAAAATTAATATATATATATATATATATATATATATATATATATATATATATATATATATATATATATATATATATATATATATATAATATATATATATATATAATATATATATATATATATATATATATATATATATATATATATATTAGTTTGGACGGGCCAAACTAAGCATCGTAAATATCTGTTGAAAGGACCGTAAACCCGTGCTCACTACTATTGTCATTTTACTGTATTGATAAAACCACAGCTCGAGAAATCACCAAGTGAACTTCTCCGTCATAAACAGTCATAAACATAAGTGCTCGAGCAAATGATGATATAGATGCCCAACGAAAATGTGGCGCAGAAAGCATGCAGATGATCTACGTCAGTCCTGATGCGCCGCGACAGGGTGTGGTTCGACCATGATAGTTCAAGGGTGGTGTCGGAATAGATTGGCGCCTGTAGGCGCCAAGCTATTCCGACACCACCCTTGAACTATCATGGTCGATCTGTCTCCAAAACTCGGGCGTAGACCTCAAAAGATAAAAACAATAGTACTGAATTTCACTTTTCCTGGCAGGATGTAACGACTGAGTTAACGCACACGAGATCTGCGGTCTCTTGTCTCGTATGCGTTATTACGCATGTGTAATGCATGCAAAATTACGTAATTTGTGCATCTCATTAACTCCCACGTGTGATGCGGCTACTGTTACTGTCAACAGTACAGGTGGCTACATGCGCAAGGGGGTTAATTTGAATATGTAATTCAAGCAAGACTGTGTGCACTTGTACAGCGATTTATAAATGCATTTTCATTACTGAAACCCCTTGTGCATACGTCCCTTGGTACTCTAAACAGTACTGGTGGCTGTATCACAAGGGGGTGAGTTCTAATATTATGTAAGGTTTCCTATGATCTATCACGCTGTCACCGCTACAGTACTGGTGGCTGTATCACAAGGGGGTGAGTTCTAATATTATGTAAGGTTTCCTATGATCTATCACGCTGTCACCGCTACAGTACTGGTGGCTGTATCACAAGGGGGTGAGTTCTAATATTATGTAAGGTTTCCTATGATCTATCACGCTGTCACCGCTACAGTACTGGTGGCTGTATCACAAGGGGGTGAGTTCTAATATTATGTAAGGTTTCCTATGATCTATCACGCTGTCACCGCTACAGTACTGGTGGCTGTATCACAAGGGGGTGAGTTCTAATATTATGTAAGGTTTCCTATGATCTATCACGCTGTCACCGCTACAGTACTGGTGGCTGTATCACAAGTGGGTGAGTTCTAATATTATGTAAGGTTTCCTATGATCTATCACGCTGTCACCGCTACAGTACTGGTGGCTGTATCACAAGGGGGTGAGTTCTAATATTATGTAAGGTTTCCTATGATCTATCACGCTGTCACCGCTACAGTACTGGTGGCTGTATCACAAGGGGGTGAGTTCTAATATTATGTAAGGTTTCCTATGATCTATCACGCTGTCACCGCTACAGTACTGGTGGCTGTATCACAAGGGGGTGAGTTCTAATATTATGTAAGGTTTCCTATGATCTATCACGCTGTCACCGCTACAGTACTGGTGGCTGTATCACAAGGGGGTGAGTTCTAATATTATGTAAGGTTTCCTATGATCTATCACGCTGTCACCGCTACATGCCATATGCGGCCACAGCCAAAAATAAGAAAACATAAGAAAAGAAGACAAAAATGTACATCGCTGATGGTAGAATTGTAGAGTAGAGCTTCATTGATTTATAAAGCAATGAATATCTCAGGGGCGGATCTGGGGGGAGTGGCGGGGGGGGGGGGGTGTCCAGAACCCCCCTCCCGACCCAAGATTATTTAAAATGCTATAAAAAACGTCCCTTTTGGGATGTTTGGAACTAGCCAACCCCCCCCCCCCCACACACACACACACCCCAGCCTCCTCCCGTTCGATATTTTGGTAAGTTTTGACACACATACACGCTACCCCCCCCCCCCCGCCCCCCCGCCCCCCACCGCCAGACCGACCCAACATTCTTGAAAATGCTGTTTGTTTGTTTTTAAAGTCAATTTTTGGAGTGTTTGGAACCACCCCACCCCTCCTCCCCGTTTGATATTTTGGTGAGTTTTGACACACACACTATCCTACCACTCCTTCACCCCCCCCCCCCCGCCCCACCCTTTTTGTTTGATATTTTGCGCCCCCTCCTCCCCCTCCTAATTAGTGTTGGAGAGTCTTTTTTGTATCAAGTTGAATGTCCAAAACATAAATTTGGAAACCCGAGTCCGCCCTCCCCTCCCCTCGAGATAACTGATCCGCCTCTGAATCTGAATACTTAAATTATCTATGCCGCCTATATTAACCACCCCATCACTTTTCATAACCAGTCATAACCATTCATATCTATCACACACACACACACACACACACACACACACACACACACACACACGCACGCACGCATGCACACACACACACACACACACACGAAAAAGCACGGATGAATGGTACTTTGACACGTTGACACTTTTGTAACACGATAAAGCTAAGGTAGGGCAGATAGCATATTCCCATATCTAATTATCATATGTCAGTCGACTCAACATGCCAACGCCAGTCTTGTATTTTAGCTATGATTTTCTGACACACTGCAACTTCCACGTCAGAACGGCCAGCTAGGCAATGACGTGATCGTGAATTCCCGATATGCTTATTTAGGCTGTGGTTGTGTATAAGTACTGGTTTGTCGTCCCTCCAAGTCACATGAAAGTGGCAGACAGAGATCATCATTCAGTCATCAATCAGTGAAGGCCAGAAAGGAGTATCGTGTGTCGTAACTGAAATAACTACTGGCTTCAGTTCTTTTAGTCGCGTTCAACGGAGAAGGTAGGTACCGACGTTACACTTTTTTTTTCTCAGTTTTTCGCGGGTCAACTTCTTACCGATCTCACGCCACACTGGCACCGTCGAACGTGCCGATAGACAACAGGTACTAGGTCCAGATAACCTACACGAGTTAAGGTCCTTTACAGCTGTCATGGATCTTAACTCGTGTAGGTTACCTGGATCTGTGGTAAAAAAGCAAGACCGGTCTTTTGTTGACTGTCCACATACCCCTATACTGATGAGTGGCAGCCCCAATATCATAAACTGGCGCAGACACACTCTGAGCGTCACACGGCTCAGCCGTAATAAAGTTATATCGATCGTGTTGGTTCAAGTGTGGGGCCAGCCGATAACTCGGCACTTAGAGTCGCCAAGCGGTTATTCACACGGTCGACTGACTCGACTGATGTGTTGACCTGAAACTTTTAGTGTAATCAAGTTATTTTGATCAGTCATTCTGTGGTTCGGTCCGTCGTCATTATGTCGTCGTCATTGACTTTGTGACGCGACAGAGTAGTTTGGCCGCATAAGTGTATAAGTTAGCTACCCCGTGACTGTTTAGTAGGGGTAAATCTACTAAGTGTGAATCGATACCCCGCGTAACCTGCGGTGAAACGAAACAGCGGAGACTCAGTTACGGTGCTGTACTCATTCATTTCTCATGATGTTAAGATAAGATATTGTTTATTGCCATTTAAAAAAATAAAACATAGGAATGTCACAATAAGAAACAATTAACCCTTTTCCTCCTGATACACCCATGAGCTTGACATACATTTGACTAATTGTTCAAGGGTGGTGCCAGAATAGCTTGGCGCCTGAGGCGCCAAGCTATTCTGGCACCACCCTTGGACTAAAACGGTTGATCTATATCCTAATCTGTAATGTAGCCTTTTGATAGGACAATAAACAACTTTTACAAAATCAGCCTCAAGCTATGCCCTACACACAATGCAATAAACTTTAAAGCTAGACAGTTAATATCACAAATTAATGCGTACACACCCACCCACACACGCTCATCTACCACCACTAACTTGGTAGATTTACGTTGAGTAGACATTTGGGTCTGCGGGATAGACTGACTTGCCGCGTCATAAAATACGGATGACTTGAAGCGCGGCAGCGTGGATTCAAGCTTGTTGGATTCACGTTTGGCCGGCCGCACTGATACAGGCATACAAAATAGTCACAATACTGACTCGCATTTACTACGCTATAGCAAAGTTGAGCCCTTTCTGTGTACTTTGCATTTGTCAGTGTGGTCAGTGCTTCTGCACTGATCAGGACGTGATGAGTCACGCGCAGTGTGTGATTCTGGTGTCATGTTAGTAGAACGAGCCTGGGCGGCTGTTGTAGTCTTAGTCACAGTGAGGCACAGGTCCAGGAATCATACACGAGTTAAATCTCTGAGTGACACTGGCTTTTATCCGGCAGAGCCGCTCAGCCAAACCCATTTAACCGATACCTGTTTCAGGCCACTTGTCAAATTTCAAATACAAGTGATCAAAATTTCCCAAACCTCAGTGACAGTGCTGCTCTTCAGTCGCACCACGTGAGCGTCCTGTGTTTGTCTTGTACTGTGTTTCTCTTCAGAGTGAATGCATGTGTTTCACGTGAGCGTGCGTGTTGGGTTCAGTTCGCGGCGCTTTGAGCCGATCCGCAGAATTAGGTAAAGAGACTTTATAATGACCGGTATGACTGATTCTTCTGCTTCCAGTTAACCCCAATACAAGGCCCCGTATCCAAGATTTTGGAGGTAGTGTCACCTAACGACTGTGTACCAGTTGTAGGAGGCGGATCGACCGTGATAATTCAAGAGTAGTGCCAGATTAGCTTGGCGCCATCAGGCGCCAAGCTAATATGGCACTACTCTCTTGAATTATGGTCTGCTGCTGTTGTGCGTCGGGGCTAAGTGGGTCAACTTGTGTAGCGGACTTGCTAGACCTTGCTAGACCTGTTGCCGGTACACAGTGCGGCAGCCAGTACTGCCCACCTGCTCCACTGGCGCCTAATACTGATTAAACGCAAGTTTGCGTTTTTAATGTTTCCTACACAGGGGTAAATTCAGTGTGTTTGGTGTGAAAAAGAAACTCCACTGATCTACCAATGTGTCAGTCCGACGCTGAACCGAACATTTTCGACACCATTTTTAAAATATTTTTTACGTTACTCTAATTTGTCTTCCTATTCCTTCACCGGAGCCACATCCGCACCCCCCACCCCCTCCCACCCCCACCCCCACCCCTCTCCCCCGCTCCCACCCCTCTCTCAAAGAACTTGAAAGCTGGCTCGGGGGTAGGGGTGGGTGTGTGTGCCTGTGAAGCCGGCGGGAAGACAAATAAGAGTAACTTATGGAAACAACTGTTGTCGAATGTTGTTAGCTGTCGGGACATACTTGACTAATTTCAAGTTCTTTTTTACAAGTGACACTTTGCGTGTCGGTAGCGGTTGTAGTCGCGATGATTCCTACAGGAAGGTATGGGTTGTGCTCTTACAGGAATCATCGCGACTAAAACGTCTACCGACATCCAAAGGGTTAAACTGCACCGCCTTGCCTCGAAACCTATCTGATTGACCGACCACCACGACCGAAAACACTCCGGCACCCCGAGCTTCGCCGACATTGTTCAGGGGAGATAACACTTTTTATGCGTGTGAAGTGTGATGGCATTGAGACGGTTGCTTCCCCTACACCATTCGTCATGCGTTTGATTAAACTTTTACAAATTCATCTGCACTTTAAATCTGAAAAAGAATCTATCTTAACTTAATTGATTTGATTGACTGACTGACTGACTGACTGACTGACTGATTGATTGATTGATTGATTGATTGATTGATTGATTGATTGATTGATTGATTGGTTGGTTGGTTGGTTGATGTTAGCTACTGCCGAGTTAGGTAAGAAGTCAGTTTGAGTTTTCTTTATTTGTACTGTTTTTGTGAGGGCCCGCCCGCTGACCTCAGTGTCGGGATAATGATAGCACACTTGAACTTTTGATGCTTTCGAGCAGGTGAGCACAGGGGCACTAGAGGAGGACAGCGATGTCATTCACAGAAGAGAACAGACAGGAGCTGGCCGACAAAGGCTACACCGTCGTGAAGGACCTTCTCACAGACTCGGAGTGTGACGAACTCATCGGACAGTTCAAGGTACCTGCGCTGTCTTTAATCCCATGAATGCTACTGACGAAGCTGTTCGGTAAAAAAAAAAAAAGACGCGTCTTTTCTGCCGAGTGGCAACGTCACAGCCAAGGGGTTACTAACTCGTTCACCCCGACACAACACAGCAAGACATGGAACTGTAATACAATCCTTCAAGGGAGGGGAGGGGGGGGGGGTGGAGGGGGGCAACTTCAAGAATGTGTTCACCCATTCAGTTGTGACACACTACAAAGAAGTACCCAACGGAGAAAGAAACACGCTTAGAAAAGACGGGTACAACACAATGTATTAATATTTCGGGTAAACACCCTTTGTCAAAATAGACAAACAAACAAACAGAGAGATTAGCCGCTACTTATCTTCATTGGCAGAAGGAATGTGGCAACACTACAAAGAACATACCATAGATCGATCCACACACAGTCGTACGGACTTCTCCGCTCAGTTACAAGAAGGTCGGGTGCAGCTCAAGCCGAACATAGCATCACGTGTCTGAGGGCCCGCCCGCACTTTATTTTTAACACAAATGACTTCGCTTATCACGAACTTCGGATATAACACCAACAAGGACCCGTGCGATTTTTTTTCCCCCCGAGGTTTGAGGTGTATAATGGTGGCAGCCCTTACTTCTTGACTCCTGCATTGACCATCATATTACAAGTTTAGAGCTTCGAGGCTATGAATCGACCGTGATATTTCAAGGGTGGTGCCAGCTTTTCTGGCACCACCCTCGAAATATTATAGTCGATCTAGCGGCAGATCTGTAATTTAGTCTTCAAAGCACAACCTCCAAATTTGTAAAATTTGACCCAAAGGCTAATTTGTAATGTTTGTTCAAGGTGCCAGGGCATTCAGGCACCGCCCTTGAACTATCATGGTCGATCTAACGATGTCGATCGGAGTTCAGAACTGTAATGGAGTCTTAAATGGACACGTCTAAGAGTTGTTAAATTTCCAGGTCAATGCTGCTTTCCTTAAAACTTGATCCAGGTATTGCCCAGCTTTTCTGGGACCACCCTTGAACTATAAAGGCAGAGGCGTAGGAACCTGAAAGGGGTTCGGGGTGTGTGGGGGGGGGACGTGGGGGGGGGGCGTGGGGGTGGAGGGAGGATGGGGGGGGGGAACGTGGGGGTGGAGGGAGGATGGGGGGGGGAGCCGTAACCCCCCTCTCCTCTCCCCCCCATGAAAAAGTAGGGGTTTGAGAGTATCCCCTACCCCTTTTCGTTCCCCGCCCCCTCACCCGCCTTCCACCCAATAATCAAGGAGAAAAATATTTTTTGGGGGTTAAATATATTTTGGAGATTTTTTGCGTGTGACCATTTTCTTATTTTCCCCCCTCTCCCCCCCCCCCCCCTTTCCACTTTACTGGTTGTTTGATGCTTTGGAGGCTGGAAAGTAACATGTCAGGTACTCCCGCTTTCCCCCCCCCCCCCACCTCCCTCCCCCCCCCCCCACACACACCCCTCCATTTTTTTTACGCCACTGCATTGTCGTTCTATATTCTGAACTGTAATGCAGTATTCAAAAGACTGACAATTCTCAAGCTTGGCTCAGTCAATATGTTGGAGTTTGTGCAAGCACTCCAGAAGGAAGCGGACGCCGCGTTCATATTTATTTCATAATTTCGTGTTGTCAGTTGTTGTTGTTGTTTTTAACTCATTCTGCCCGCGACACACCACAGCGACATATGGCTCGACCATGATAGTTCAAGGGTGGTGGCAGAATAGCTTGGCGCCCATAGGCGCCAAGCTATTCTGCCACCACCCTTGAACTATCATGGTCGATCTGTCTCCTGAATTGTAATGCAGTCCTCAGAGGATAACTCCAAAATGTGGGTATTTCGTACCTCGGGCACAATGGGTTAAACCCACCTTGTGAGCTGTAGGCATAGCAAGGTAATGTTTTCCATGTAAATACCGTGTAAGAACTGAAGGCCCCGAACATGTTTACTCGTAAATGTCATATTGTGACGTCAAATTATGGAACTATGACGCCATGTTGGGTCAATAGTTCTTTACTGACGAGCAAACGAAATGCGACAGTGTTGGAATTGGCTAAAGTGTTTCCGCTGATTTGTTTCTGTATACATAATTATGCGCCATGCCAAATAAAATTATCTTTGGTAGCATCACAGAAAGCGAAAAGTCGTCGGGCCGACGTCCACTGTCGTTGGCTGGCGCACATTTGTGCGCCAGCCAACGACAGCTGACGTCGGCCCGAGGTTCTTTTGCGGATTAAAGAGATGATCATTTTGATAATACACACCTGAAAACGACGATTAATCCTTTTGGTTTATTGTCACGGACTGGTTGAAAACCCAAACTCCAAAAGTGAATCCCATCTTTTGTCCATTCGCGTATCTACTTTTTTTTTTTTTGTGACGAAAATCGGGTCAAAACAAACAACGTTCAAATCTTTCTTTCGTTTATTCAAGGAGTGGCTGAAAACAAACTTCGAAGATGGGGAGTTTCCTTACACTGCCCATTCGCTCGTGCAGCGATACAAAGTAGGTCACCTGGAACCCGCTTGGCGCGCACGTCTCAAGTCACGTGACGTCTTCGCTCAAATCTGGGGAACCAATCGTCTTTTGACAAGTGTTGATGCTGTGGCCATAGGTAAGTCTTGTGAAATGTATTGAAACAATTTGCTCTATGCGAAAAGCAAAGTAGGAAACCACTTTTTGTAACGATCATTTCATCAATGAATACACCATTCATGGACGTTTGTCAACCAAACACATAGCCAGTCAGCCAGTCAACCAACCAGCAACCCAGTCAGAAAACAAATTGTATGCGGCAACCGCCGAGCCTGCGAGTAAGCAGGCATCCAACCAACCAGCTAACCAGCCAAGCCAAGCCAAGCCAAGGAAAGCCAAGCCAACCAACCAAACAAGCAGCCAACCAACCAAAACAGCCAACCTGTCAACAGACATACCAACCACCACTATAGTTTTGTATTATTTATTCTTTGCAAAAATGGTGTTGCTTGTTCGTGAGCACCCGCCCCAGTTTGCATTTTCCTTGTACGTTTACAGTTTGTTTGGCGTTGAACTGGTAACTTAGCTCTTTCAGCCTGACGGCCGTATTTCCCAAATTTTGGAGGCTTCATCTAATGACTATATGCACCAGTTGTGTCGGCGCCAAGCTAATCTGGCACTACCCTTGAATTATCATGGTCGACCCATCTCCTGCTGTAGTGCGTCAGGGCTGAATGGGGTAATGCGTGTCTGCTGGACTGTTCTCCTCGTGGTTACCTACACATCACATTCACTCACCACAGGTCGCCCTCCAGAGGACGGGGATGAAACATTCGCTAACCCCGACACGTACGGGTGGCTGCACCTTGACCAGACCGCGCGGAGACAGGGGCTTCACGCTTACCAGGGGGCGGTGTATCTGGAACACGCTGATCATGACGACTGGACTTTTGAGGTATGCACGATTCGTATTGTTTTGTGTTTCGACGTGTTCGTCATAATGCTGTCATTTTCACATTGTTCACAGTGATTTAACTCATTCGAGACGTGCTGTATACGGATACTAGCGGCTTTTTGCCGCGTATCCGTATGCGCACGTCTCGTATGAGTTAAGGTTCTTTGGTTTCCTTTTCAGGGGCGGATCAGTTACCTCGAGGGGGGGGGATAAGAGGGGGGGGGGGGGTTGAGGTTCCAACTTTTTGTTTGGGACCTTCAACCTGATACAAAAGGCCTCCTCGATCCTAGACTTTGCTGCCAGGGGCCGAAAAAAACAGCAGGGAGGGGAGGCGGGGTGGAGAGAAGGCTGTTTCGAAGCTGTTTGGGCGCACATTATTTTACAGGATACAATCAGGCGCTATGTCAATTTAAAATCCAGCAATTACGCTTGAGGATAATCATGAATGAATGTACATCATCATTATCATCACAAGTTTCACATCATCATTATCATCACAAGTTTCACATCATCATTATCATCACAAGTTTCACATCATCATCACAAGTTTCACATCATTTCACACAAGTTTCACATCATCATTATCATCACAAGTTTCACATCATCATTATCATCACAAGTTTCACATCATCATTATCATCACAAGTTTCACATCATCATTATCATCACAAGTTTCACATCATCATTATCATCACAAGTTTCACATCATCATTATCATCACAAGTTTCACATCATCATTATCATCACAAGTTTCACATCATCATTATCATCACAAGTTTCACATCATCATTATCATCACAAGTTTCACATCATCATTATCATCACAAGTTTCACATCATCATTATCATCACAAGTTTCACATCATCATTATCATCACAAGTTTCACATCATCATTATCATCACAAGTTTCACATCATCATTATCATCACAAGTTTCACATCATCATTATCATCACAAGTTTCACATCATCATTATCATCACAAGTTTCACATCATCATTATCATCACAAGTTTCACATCATCATTATCATCACAAGTTTCACATCATCATTATCATCACAAGTTTCACATCATCATTATCATCACAAGTTTCACATCATCATTATCATCACAAGTTTCACATCATCATTATCATCACAAGTTTCACATCATCATTATCATCACAAGTTTCACATCATCATTATCATCACAAGTTTCACATCATCATTATCATCACAAGTTTCACATCATCATTATCATCACAAGTTTCACATCATCATTATCATCACAAGTTTCACATCATCATTATCATCACAAGTTTCACATCATCATTATCATCACAAGTTTCACATCATCATTATCATCACAAGTTTCACATCATCATTATCATCACAAGTTTCACATCATCATTATCATCACAAGTTTCACATCATCATTATCATCACAAGTTTCACATCATCATTATCATCACAAATTTCACATCATCATTATCATCACAAGTTTCACATCATCATTATCATCACAAGTTTCACATCATCATTATCATCACAAGTTTCACATCATCATTATCATCACAAGTTTCACATCATCATTATCATCACAAGTTTCACATCATCATTATCATCACAAGTTTCACATCATCATTATCATCACAAGTTTCACATCATCATTATCATCACAAGTTTCACATCATCATTATCATCACAAGTTTCACGTCATCATTATCATCACAAGTTTCACGTCATCATTATCATCACAAGTTTCACGTCATCATTATCATCACAAGTTTCACATCATCATTATCATCACAAGTTTCACATCATCATTATCATCACAAGTTTCACATCATCATTATCATCACAAGTTTCACATCATCATTATCATCACAAGTTTCACATCATCATTATCATCACAAGTTTCACATCATCATTATCATCACAAGTTTCACATCATCATTATCATCACAAGTTTCACATCATCATTATCATCACAAGTTTCACATCATCATTATCATCACAAGTTTCACATCATCATTATCATCACAAGTTTCACATCATCATTATCATCACAAGTTTCACATCATCATTATCATCACAAGTTTCACATCATCATTATCATCACAAGTTTCACATCATCATTATCATCACAAGTTTCACATCATCATTATCATCACAAGTTTCACATCATCATTATCATCACAAGTTTCAGAGCTAAATGGAGTCGTATTGTTACAAACGTCGGCAAAACACTTATCACTGAACAAATGATCCTCGGGTTGACGTGGTGTTTCTGTCACTGGAGGGGAACCCCTGTCGCCCACCCCCTGCCCCCCCCTGGTCCCCCCCCCCCTGGACCCCCCCCCACCCCCCTTTTAAAGATCAACCCCTGGCTGGTATGCCCTCTGAAGGTAAAAGGCAGAAATCCTTTCTTGTGACAAGCACGATTTTTGTTGTAATGCAATGAACATTTTGCTTTCCAAATAAATGGACTTACTACCTACTGCATTCACAGGGCAGTGTTCTACACGCTTGACAGTCTGAAGTTCATTTCAGTTGTATTTCTAAAGCCATTTGTTTTGTCTTAAAAGGTGCTTGAAAACTCTCACCGCTATTTCGACGAATACTACGGCACGCACTTGGACGCACAAAGGCGGGCGCTGGCTCGCGGGCACATGAAGACAAGAGACGAGCATCTTGACTGGCTGAAAGAGCAGGGCTGCGTTCAGAAGCGCGTTCCGGTGCCTAAAGGTGGCATGATCCTGTGGGACTCTCGACTTGTGCACGCTAACGCGCGCCCTTTGGAGGGAAGGAAACACCCCGGAAGGTACACTGTAACTTTAACCCTTTTCATCCTGATACACTATTGCTTGAAATGAAATTGACTATGATAGTTCAAGGGTTGTGCCAGAATAGCTTGGCGTCTTAGGCGCCTAGCTATTCTGGCACGACGCTTGTATTGGTTGGTCCAATGTAGCTTTCATAGCGGGACAATAAGCAATTAAAACAATATTCAGCCTCAGGATGTAGGCGGCACGTCTCGAATGAGTTAACTCATTCTACCCCAACACCGAAATCGCCAAATTTTGCCGTTGTCCGCTGAAGACTGCACTCTAGTGCAGGACACAGATCCGGCCGAACATGATAGTTCAAGGGTGATGCCAGAATAGGCGCCAAGCTATTCTGGCATCACCCTTGAACTATCATGGTCGATCCCTATCTTGCTGTGGTGTGTCTGGGGTAGAAGGAGTTAAGAGAAAAGAGTATTTAGAGTGTGTGTGCGGATGTGTGACTTTGGGCCATAACTGCTCTAAGCAGCCATCGCAGCCATTTAGCACATTGGACCCTAATGTCGCAATAGCAATGTCCCGAGTTCCCCCAAACTAGAGCCGCGCTCGTTAGCGCAGTGGGAAGTGGGCAGGACAGCGGGTCACTATGGATCATCAGCAGTGCGAGCAGGAAACTTCACAGAAACAAATTATTTCCGTGAAATCGCCCAATATTAGCAGAGTTTACATGAATAAGATGCATCTACTGTTGGAATAACAAAGTTAAATAATTATACTAAATATTGAAAACGACACGGCAGATCATTCTTCAGTCGAATCCGCCGTGACTGGCTTCACCGCCATATGCATCTTTCATGAATGTTGTGAGATCGTTTATTATTATTTCTACAAAAAATTAAATAAAAAAAAAAAAAGAAGGTTGTATTGTAACGACTGTATGATCAGGAAGCAAATGTCGACAGCTCGTTGTCTATCTGAGCTTAAATTTCGAGGCATGTGTTGCATGAGATTCACCGCAAAACAGTATCGGCTCAGCGTAACAGCTAGGCGAGGTGCCCACATTTCGTGGCACGCCAAGTCTAGTGTCGGCTCAAAATCACGTAATCCACCGAGCGTTCTCGCGCTGCTGGGGAACTCGCAACCGGGATATTTCGAGAACTGAAAGTTGTCCTCTAAAGCCTACGCTACGTTTCAGCCGATAATTCGGCCATGGTAGTCCAAGGGTGTTGCCAAGATAGCAATATATAGCCCTCCATAGGTCTGACAGCCGGAATTATTTTATCTTTC
Source organism: Semisulcospira habei (assembly GCA_036245525.1). NCBI lineage: Eukaryota > Metazoa > Mollusca > Gastropoda > Semisulcospiridae > Semisulcospira > Semisulcospira habei. Next base: position 208,541,984 of record BTPG01000001.1, read on the forward strand.
GCTGTGGAACACAAATGTAGATCTAACTGAAAGGTAGCGGCAGACACAGATTCTGATTATCCGAGGAGGCTTATGAGAATCCATGCCGCGTGCAGATGGAAATCTTTCGATGAAAGACAGATCAATCGAGACAGACACGTCAAGTAACAACGTCACAAACACAGAGCTGACATGCAGAGCGAAAGCAGAGTTTCCCCGATCGCTGACTAATCGACAATATGGCGGCGGCCAGTCAGTAACCGAGACTGCTGGTAACCGAGACCACCCGCGATACTCGTTAACCCATTTAGCCCTGACGCACTACAGCAGGAGATGGGTCGACCATGATAATTCAAGGGTAGTGCCAGCTTAGCTTGGCGCCTTTCGGCGCCAAGCTAATCTGGCACTACCCTTGAATTATCATGGTCGATCCATCTCCTGCAACAGGTGCATAGTCGTTAGATGACGCCTGCAAAATTTGGGAAACTACGGGAGCCGGGCTGAATGCGTTTGACCATGATAATTCATGGGCAGTGCCAGATTAGCTTGGTCCCGATAGGCGCCAAGCTAATCTGGCACTACCCTTGAATTATCTTGGTCGATCCATCTCCTGCTGTAGTGCGTCAGGGCTGAATGGGTTAATACACATCGACATGTGCGTCTGCGGTTCTGAGATATTGTTTGGCTCGGCAAGAGGCATAGAGTTTCATGGGCCCTTGCATTCCCGCAGCGGCACATGAAACTCTATGCCCCTTGCAGATAAATGTGTTTAAACATAATATTTTCTTCTCTATGCGTCTAGACAGATTTGACAGACATATGGGCCAAGTGGCTTTGTCAGTGCTGTCGACTAAATTAATACTGATTAACCCGCGACAGACGGCAGAGTTCGTTAGATAACAAAGCCAGACGATATTTTGCATTATGCAAAGAACTCCCCCCACCCCTCCCCCCCCCCACCCCCGTTTGACGTTAAACACGGTCTCTATCTGCACAAGACACAAGTCCATGAGGCTGATATCAGCCCTAAGTGGTCCGCACCAATGCCATTAGCATGCTGCATAGATCCTCAGGTAGTGTTTGTTAGGTGACAGAAAAAGTTAAGTGTTAACTCATTCAGTCCTGACGCACTACAGCAGGAGATGGGTCGACCATGATATATCAAGGGCAGTGCCAGATTAGCTTGGCGCCTGTCGGCGCCAAGCTAATCTGGCACTGCCCTTGAATTATCATGGTCGATCCATCTCCTGCAACTGGTGCACAGTCGTTAGATGACACCTCACAAATTTGGGAAATACGGTCGTCGGGCTGAATGGGTTAAACGTTTAAGCCCTAACGACGTTTGTTCACGACGAAAGTGATTTCAAAGACGGGGCACCGAAAAGAATCTGGACAAATTTTGACCCCATCTGGGTTCGAACCTGCGACCTTTCGCACGAGAGGCGAACGCTCTACCAGCTACCTTTTGGTGGCAAAGCTAGACGATCCTTTCCTATTGTCACAATGAAACCTTTTGTGTTTGACTTGGAGTAAGATGTCAGTGTCTACAAAAACCAATCTATTTCACAAGCCTAAGGTCCGCGGGCCCACACAGCATGTTGTGTGCAGGTCCGTGCAGGTCCGTAACGGCCGACGTCGGCCCGCCGAGGACCATTCCTCACCGGTCCGTGAGTGAGCTGTCACAGATGCAATACCCCATGACAAGTAGGGATTTCCCCCCCCCCCCCCCCCCCCCCCCCCGAGGTCCAACCCCTCCACTGCCGAGAAAAAGTGAACACAGTCTAGATCCTCATGTGATACTGCAAAAAAACGTTTAGGGCTTAACGTTTTTTGTCCACCACGAAGGTGATTTCAAAGACGGTTCACCAAAATAGGGTCTGAACAATTTTTGACCCCAAGCTGGATTCGAACCCGGGACCATTCGGTCGAGAGGCGAACGCTCTACCACCGAGCCACCCAGCTCCCCATGCGATACTGCAAGAGATCCTGCGAGAGACATAGATCCTCAAGGGCCCCAGCAGTCGCGGGGGCTCATGCGGATCTATGCCACTTGCTGACACCACTTTGAATCCACGCCCTTTGAATGGCTGGTGCTTTTAACTCATTCAGCCCCGACACAGCCCAGCAAGAACACGGATCGAGCATGATAGTTCAAGGGTGGTGCCAGAATAGCTTGGCGCCCTTAGGCGCCAAGCTATTCTGGCACCACCCTTGAACTATCATGCTCGCTCTGTCTCTAGAATTGTCACGTAATACAGTCCTTCAGAGGGCAACTTAAAAATTTGGGGATTTCGGTCCTAAGGCAGAATGTGTTAAAACCGTCCCCGATCCATTGTCCATGTGTTGTTTGTCAACTGTTGTGTTAGTGTGGGTGACTGCGAGTTGCACCTGAGGTGGCGAGACTCATTTTCCTGTACGTGGCAACATGTACTTGGAACAATACAGTTTTTTTGATTGAATTAACGAAGATTTCGGAAACAACGATCTGCATCCACTGTCAGTGAAGGGGTTAACCAGGAAAATACCGTGTAATTTTCGCTCCGCTGCGGGTATAATTATGTCACACGCCAGAATGGATCCTTACATTTAGCCGTACCCAAAGATCACCTCTGTGTGAACCCCATACCCCATACACTGCCAGAGATCACGAATTTCACTTCCACACTGAGAAACATACGTGTAAAGAATGCGATGCAAATGGGACAAAACAGACAGTGAAGAGGCACACAGGACTAACAAGAGACATAACCCCTCATGAGCCCCCGCGACTGCGGGGGCTCACGAGGGCTCATGTCTCTTGCAGCTGGATATCGATCGGCAGTTAAAGGGCTTAAACTCTTTTCTGGTTTTATTCGCCAGGTGGCGCTGGGTGGTGATCACGTGCATGGCGCCCGCGTGCTGGGCCAGTGAAAAAGCGCTCAAGCTGAAACGCCAGGCGTACAAAAACCTTCTCATGACGACACACTGGCCATGCGACGACATCGGTCTCTTTCCCGCAGAGTTACCTTCCTTTGCGCCGCGGGAGTTACGTCCCTTGGAACAACTTCCGGAAATCGCGCGCAGCATCGACGCGCAGCGCCTGATGGGAGTAGTTCCGTACCCACGATTAGCGGAGGGGAAAGAAAAAGAACGAGAGGAAGAGCTTTTAGCCGGGAGACCAAAATGGCACCCTCTTTACTTGCCGGCAGATTTTAATGATGCAAGGGACAGTGGCGTTTTTGGGCGTGTGAAGTTCGCTGCCGTCGTGATCTGCGGGACAGTGCTCTTGTTGGCCATTTTATTGAGGTCGTTCTGAGACTGAACAATTCCGTTTTTATCATTAGAAAGAAGCGTTATGACAATCTGGAGGGTCTTTTTTTTTTTGTGTGTCTTTTTTGGTGATTTTGCAGTGTCTCCGGGAGACATGTTGAGAGGTGTGTGCTGCATGTGTGGGGGATCCTCCGGAAACTTGACTGGGATATGAAGGAAAACGCATGATAGTGTGTTGGTCTATGATTTAGGACCGTAGTGCCTGAGGCCGTGAGGTCCAAAATCACAGACCAGTAAACACATTAACCCATTCAGCCCTGACGCACTACAACAGGAGACCTCGACCATGATAATTCAAGGGTAGTGCCAGATTAGCTTGGCGCCTGTCGGCACCAAGCTAATCTGGCACTGCCCTTGAATTATCATGGTCGATCCATCTCCTGCAACAGGCGCATAGTCGTTAGATGACGCCTCCCAAATTTTGGAAATACGTGCGTCGGGCTGAATGAGTCAACATCTTCACTGCTAATGAAAGCAGATTGCGTTTTTTTGAAATATTTTTTTTATTTTAACGTCAAATATCCCCCACCCGTCAAATATATAATGATACAACGTGGTTTCAGCAAGGGGCGTAAATCTTCATGCGCCCCCGCACGTGGGGTGGCTCAGGAGGATCTATGCCTCTTGCTGTCGCAGTTTTGTTCGGCGTTGAAAGCGTTAAAACACCATTATATTGAGAGCTGCTTTCATTCAGGTGGGTGGAACTGGTGGGTAAAATAAAACATGTCGCCCACTCTACTGCTATTGTACCCCCCTCCCCCCCCCCCCACACACACCCATCCCCCCTTGTTCCGATTCCTGCCCCAAGGCCTTTTGATATTTTTTTTTAGATCATACGATATTGCTGGATCGCCTAAAAGCAAAACATAAGACGTTGTCGTGCTCTTTTTAGATATTTTTTGATGTTGCAATTTTTGTTTGATTGGTGTCGTGTGAGGAGAAACTTACTTTTTTTTTTGTAGACGCGTGACGTTAAGTTTTTAAAGAAGGAGCGTGACGTCAATGTCCGCTTTAAACTTTGTGCGCATATATTTTTGTTGTTGAAAGTACTGACACACTCAGGAAAGATGAAGGGTGAAAACACTTTGTGAAATCTGATTTATTTTGAAAAAGAAACTGTACAAAGTGAAACAGAGACTTTTTGAGAATTTAAACTGTAAATACTTGTAAACGAAAGCTCTTTTTACCTTCAAGGGTAAAGAACACGTAGAGATGCCCTGCTGGAAATTATTTACTAATCGAGGCCATTTAAATTTCGTGGAAAAGAGGTAACTGCCTATTTAATGGGCTGAATTTTCCTAGGGTATATTGAATTTCTTTCAGTTTTATAATTTTACCGTAATTTTGCGCGATAGATGACCACTTCATATTTTGCCTATGTCAATTATTCATTGAACTCCAGTTTTCTCATTCATCGTGAAGAATAAAATATTTTAAATGTTTCAGCAAGCGACGTAAATATTAATGAGCGCCCGCAGTGTGCAAAGCCTAATGAAGATTTATGCCGCTTGCAGACTGTGACTATTTGCAGAAAGTCTGATGATTGCGTGTGCTTTTTGTTAACTCATTCAACTCCGACACGCCACGGCAAGACATGGATCGAGCGTGATGGTTCAAGGGTTGTGCCAGAACAGCTTGGCGCCCATAGGCGCCAAGCTATTCTGGCACAACCCTTGAACTATCACGCTCGACCTTAAGTGTATTACAGCCTTTAGGGGGCAACTCATTCAAAGTTTGCGGATTTTGGTCTTGGCGCAGAATGAGTTAATGACAACACACGTTGATTAAAATAAAATGATTCCAATATATTCAACTGACTCTTGCTTCATGTTTGCGGGTTTTGTGTGGCAATAATTGTGTCATTTGATGAGTGAAGGACATTTTTTTTTAACGTGCTTACTCGCATCTTGCATAAGTCTCATATCCTCCCACCTACCCTTCAATCAAAACGCACCCAACTTCCCTTCCGGGGCACACACACATGACACACGCCCATTCGTTCACACACCCACCCAACTAACGCATGTACACCTATCTGCATATACCCGTCAGCACACTTTCAGCAGGGGCGGGTCAGCTACCCCGAGGGGGGTGGAGGTGGGTTCCAACTTTGTTTGAGACCTTTAACCTGACAGAAAAAGCATCCCCGGGGGAGGGGGTGGGGTGGGGTTATAGCATTTAAAAGACATTTTGGCCGGGGGAAGGGGGGGGGGGGGGGGGGTGTGTGGCGAAACCTCGTGTGTCAGGCACAGCCTGAATGTTCTTACGTTAACCCTTTTAGCCCTGGGACCCTGCAGCATTGGATGGATTGATCATGATTTTTCAAGGGTAGTGCCAGATGAGCTTGGCGCCCTACCCTTGAATTATGATAAATCCATCTCCTACAACTCGTACATAGTCGTTAGGCAACACCTCCAAAATTCGAGAAATGGGACCTAGGGGCTAACAGGGTTAAGCTTGGACCGGGCGCGCAAAGACTATGATTTCACGCAGAGAAACTGAAATATTTGCATTCCACAGTCAGGCACGTGGTTGACGCTTTTGTTTCAGTGATATGACAACCAAAGGTAATGCCATCGGCTGCTGTCAGTAAAATGACAATTTAGCAACGGTTGCAGCGGCTGTTGTAGACTCTACTTTTAAATTAAGACTGTTTGAAAGGCGGGGCTGAATGTGTACTGTGAATCGTGTAAATCCACGACGTACTGACCCCGAAAAAGAGCGGATAAAATGGGCTGTTAACCATTCAGCCCTGACGCACTATAGCAGGAGATGAAAGACAGATCAATCGAGACACGTCATAAAGTAACAACGTCATAAACACAGAGCTGACATGCAGAGCGAAAGCAGAGTTTCCCCGATCGCTGACTAATCGACAATATGGCGGCGGCCAGTCGGTAACCGAGACTGCTGGTAACCGAGACCACCCGCGATACTCGTTAACCCATTCAGCCCTGACGCACTACATCAGGAGATGGGTCGACCATGATAATTCAAGGGTAGTGCCAGATTAGCTTGGCGCCTGTCGGCTCCAAGCTTATCTGGCACTTCCATTAAATTATCATGGTCGATCCGTCCCGGCCCTGCGGTAAGATTAGGATTAGAATGGTCATTCCGTCATCCCAGTGAGCAAAGGTACTCGGCTCCACGACGGTCGCAGTGGCTCGCGCACGGCCGGGCCGATGTGAGGCCGAAGACGTTTTGCTACATGGGATTTAGATACAGTGTCTACCATTTCGCTCCGAGCAGAATACGAGCTGAGCTACTCAGCACTGATTCAAGTAAGTGGACGTTTTCTTTCTCGTAGAAGAGTCATGTGTTCCGTCTCTGTGGGAGTTTATTTTAGTCCAGCCACTGACTATCAGATCGATCTCAGTCAGCACTCTCATACTATAGACTAGAGCTCAGCTCGGAAGAGGATAAACACCTAGTGAAAAATCTTTCATATTCAAGCTACACCGTTTGCTAACTTACCTAGAAGTAAAATAATAATAATAAATAATTACGGTATTTATAATGCGCCGCTTATCTTATAATAATTATAACTCTAAGCGCGCACTCACAACTCGCGCACGCATGCGCACGCTTTAGACAACGACTCACGTACCACAAAATTTAATAATAAACATTACGACAGTCAGCTTGGGTGGGGAGTGTGGTGGTATAGTGCTAGAACTGTTGAAAGAGGTGAGTTTTGAGGGCGGACTGGAAGGAGGAGAGAGAGTGTTTCTGACGGAGAGAGAGAGTGTTCCAGGTGGATGGACCGTATACTGAGAAGGAGCGGGGGCCGAAAGTGCTGAGTTTGGTGCGGGGGATGTGGAGTCGAAGAGGGTCGGAGGCGGAGCGGAGGGAGCGGGGAGGATTGTAGGGGTGAAGTATGTTTGAGAGATAGGCAGGATCGCAGTTGTTAGGGATTTGTAGCAGAGAGACAGAATCTTGTATTGGATGCGTTGTGGGATGGGAAGCCAGTGAAGGAGTTTGAGCAGGGGATTGATGTGGTCGGATTGTGTCTTTCTGAGGACGAGAAGTGCATGCTTGTTGGCTCAACTATGGATTCATTCCAGATGACGTGCACTGGTTGGACAGTTAATGTTTGTGCGCGTCATAGACCACGTGGTCTGAATTCGTAGCAGACGACAGTGTCGCACCTGCTGGTTCCGCACAGTTGGCCTTTTAAACCGTTCAGTGCCCGGAGACTCTGTGACCCGCAGTCTTCGTCAGTTGAACATCAACCCGCAGTCTTCGTCAGTTGACCATCAACCTGCAGTCTTCGTCAGTTGAACATCAACCTGCAGTCTTCGTCAGTTGAACATCAACCTGCAGTCTTCGTCAGTTGAACATCAACCTGCAGTCTTCGTCAGTTGAACATCAACCTGCAGTCTTCGTTAGTTGAACATCAACCTGCAGTCTTCGTTAGTTGAACATCAACCTGCAGTCTTCGTCAGTTGAACATCAACCAACCCTATGAACATGGATTCAAAGTGGTGTCAGCAAGAGGCATAGATCCTCATGAGCCCCCGCGAATGCGGGGGCTCATGAGGATCTATACCTCTTGCAGTTGGGGTGCGTTCAAATCGTCTCGTCACTGAACGGATTAACGGTGTCTATCCCTTGTGTCCACGTGACTATAAACCTCGGCTGCCCAAAAAAAAAAAAAAAAAAAAAAAAAAATCCAAAAGAGAAGGCGTCAACAGAATCCCAACTGCAAGAGATACAGATCCTCATAAGCCACCACCCCCTCAGTAACCAGTTGCGGGGGGCCCATGAGGATCGATGCTTCTTGCTGACACTACTTTTACTGCAAGTTACTGGATGGCTGGGACCTCTTTGCGTGGAATTAATACAGATTTCAGAAACACGGCCTGCGTCAGTCAACTGGTAATGAAAGGGTTAACATGTCTAAACTCATTCAACCCCAAGGCCGTATTTCCCCAGATTTTGGAGGCGGCAGCTAACGACTATGCACCAGTCGCAGGAGATGGATCGACCATGATAATTCAAGGGTAGTGCCAGAGTAGCTTGGCGCCTGTCGGCAGCCAAGCTAATCTGGCACTACCCCTGAATTATCATGGTCGATCCATCTTCTGTTGTAGTGCGTTGGGGTTGAATGAATTAATTAACTCTCGTGTACATGCAGCCATCACTGTATACACTACCGGCGGCTGCTTGCACAAGGAGTTCACTCATTCAAGGCGTTCCGCATCAATAGCTGCGTGCGTGTTGTAAACGCTGGCAACGCTATATGAGCTGTTGATGCGGGACACCTTGAATGAGTTAATATCAGCAGACTTCGGTTTGCAGCATTACGCGGTGAGCACTGTGAACTAGCAGACTGTACCGCAGCAACACTGACCAAGCACGGACGCTTCCTATGATATTCTTTCAGGCCTCATCAATGTTAATGTTTCGTGGGCAGGTGGGGTTATTTAGCATTGAATCTGCCTTCTTTGGTTGGTTAGTTCGGGTTTAACGTCCACGGCACCGAAGTGATAGTAGACGGCCCTGACGGGCGGGTTATGGGAGACAGGGAAATCTATTGCCTATGGAGTACGACCTGAACACTGATCAGTTCAGGCGCACTGCAACTGTGCCACTTTTGATTTACCAGAACCTTTCAACGGACATGCTATAGTGCTCGGGAAGTTCCCCGCGGCAGCGCCGCCATCTAGTGAGAGGATCACGCTCGCCTGGCTTTAGACTTCAGATAGTAGCGAAGTAGTGTTTCAACATGTTATTCGCTCATGTCTCTTCCTCTTTGGAAACAAACAAAAACAGATTCTGGTCAGCGGTTTCAGTCCTACGGTGATGGCAAGACTTGCTGTTATTGCCTATAGCACGTCAGGACTTTCCTGACATTGTCCTGACAGCGATTTCCCGATGAGCGCATGAGTCGGCGTATCCTCTCAAGATGGCCGCCACGACTAGCGTGATGACGTCAGCTTCCCGAGCCCTATAGAACAAGCCCATTTTTTCCTGAATTGCGAGTCCAGCTACCGGCGCTGAATTTGACTTGGTTTCAAAGACTTATAATAATTTGTGTCCCCTGGCAGTAAATAGGTTAAACGTCGGACACAAATTATAACCCTTTAGCTGTCGGCAGCTCTTTTCGAAGCGATTATTCTTGTAAGAATCACTATCGTGACAAGAATCGCTACCGACCGCTAAACGGTTAATACTGTCCCGTGACACATCTATATAATAATAATAATAATAATAATAATAATAATAATAATAATAATAATAATAATAATAATAATAATAATGAGTATTTATATAGCGCTTGATCTTACTCAAAAGCTCTAAGCGCTTTACAATCTGTACACAAAAATAAAAATACAATGACATATGCACGTAACAAACAGAAGCACAATGCCCGAACACACCACTTTTACAATGAACTAAACAACAATGCATACATAATAATTTATATTCTAATTAACATTCAGTCTAAACAAGGAGGATTACAGAACTACAACTAACATGTAAGGCATCAAACACTGGCGGTTACTCAAAGTAAAGCTTGAAGAGGTGAGTTTTCAACGACCTCTTGAAGACAGAGACAGATATATGCTTCCAAGAATTTTCTGCGTTGCACAAAAGGGACAACGCATCCAATTAAACCCATTCGAGACGTGCCGCCTCCGGATACGCGGCACAAGCCGCGTATCCGGAGGCGGCACGTCTCGAATGAGTTGATAAGTATTAATGGAAGTATTTAGTCACACTAAGGGAAGTTGGAGTAATGACGTCTGGGACACCCTATGACTACACTGTCTCCATCATCTTGTTCACGGAATGCAAGAGATGATATCGCTGTACTCAAGAGCCCAAGACCCTGTGCGTAAAAGGCCATCGGGCCGACGTCGGCCGCCGTTGGCCCGCGAACGGCTGTGTGCAGGCCCGAATGGCGGCCGACGTCGTCCCGATGGCCTTTTGCGCATTGGGTAGTAATTCTACACAGAGGTCGTGTTAGTTTAACAATAACAAATCAGTACAACCGAACCGGTTTTGAGCAACCGACAGTTTTTCTCAAGAGAAGGTGGTGTTTAAAATACAGGTGATTTCAGACAAATAACTGAACGCGTTGTCTGCTTTAAACCGAACAGTACCCGCTGACGCTGACAATGTTCCCGTAATCTTCGTTGATTAAACACTAAAAAAGCCCTACCTGTTAGTTCTACAAACATGGACCCACACTCGTGTGAGCAAGAGGTGTAGATCCTCATGAGCCCCCGCAACTGCGGGGGCTCATGAGGATCTATACCTCTTGCAGTTGGGTGGTGTTCAAGTTTTCTCGGCTCTGAACGGGTTAGTCCCTTCACTGCTATTGGACACACAACGATGTCTTTGAAAGCATACCCCTAGCTAGAAACTCAGAGGGGCAGGGCGCTGGCCAGGACAAAAAGGGCATCAGCTCACCGGAGTGGGGCACTTCACACTTTAAAAAGAGCACGATACTAAAAAAAAAAAAAAAAAAAAAAAAAGGGGGGGAGGCAATCCATCTATTATATCTTTTGTGTTCAATGATTGTGTCTCTTCACATGGACATCTGTTGACGCCCTATCTGTGGAATGCCCTTATCTGTAGACGCTGATGCAGAATACAGTGAGTTCGGCTCCCCTCTGAGGGAAATTCCCGCTAAGCGCTGACTTATTACCGTAGTCACTCTAATAAAGATGTGTTTTGACGGCACCGAACGTCTTGTTTGTTGCTTGGTTCATATCCCCCCCCCCCCCCCCCCCTCCCGTCCCCGCTCTCAGTCGGTCCACTATTTCACCGACCCCCCTTTTCTTTTCAGAAATTGTATATGTTGTGTTGATCAGATCAGAGGGTGGCTTGCAGAAGAGGAAAATGGATCAGAATAATAAGCCTAAAAATATGAACAACTCTGAACGTTCCTAAAAGATATACGCGTCTGAGCTCCAAACAATACGGTGGACTTTGGGATGAAATCCTCATCTTGTTCCTTATTCACTTTAGCATATTCCAGCATCAATAGCCTGCTGCTGACAAAACAAGTCATGTATGTAGAAATGAAGTAGGCATATACTATTTTGAACAAAGTAACTTAGTTTGTGATAATAATTATGGCCGGTGATCATAGAAACCACTGTGATGAACTGGCTTCCTCCAAACCTGTTTCCACTACCTCAGTTTAAGAGGTTATTATACACTTAGAATTAATGATCAGATTTTGTTCATTTCCACAACTGAGTTGAAAGAGTAGATGAAAAAAAGCCTTTGCCGAAAATGAAAAAAAAAGAAAAGAAAGAATTTGGGGTCACCGAATTCGGTTAGTTGCCACTATGCCATTTTTAGGGTACCTGCTAACATGGAAATATAAAGCAGATTTCAGCAAAATGCGCCATTTAAAAAAAAAATTCCCAACGATCAGATTTTGAGAAAAAAATTGTCAAAATGCAGAATTCAAACTAAAAAAGCCTGTCCTGGGAAAAAACCCATTAAAAAACAAACAAACAAACATTTCGCCGAACTCGTTTTTGAGTAATTTGCAGCAGTATTTGGAACACTCAGTGCTCCAGAGAAGGGAAGCAAGCACTGCGATGAAATCCTGATGGCTCATATCTATCAGCTTCATGTAACAATTCCAACAATGTGCATACATGTTTCGGGAGTAATAAATATGGCGTCATCATAGCAGATGACGCCAAAAGATGACCAAAGTTTCTCTTTTCACCTCGCGCAACATGTCACTTCCGTGCTGACGACCTTGGTTCCCTTTCCTAAGTTCTGGCCCTTGCTTTTGTTGAGAAGTCCGGATTTTCATTAGGGCCGCACTAGTCTGTAGCATGTAGCCGTAAAGAAGCGAAAACTGACTTGAAGTCGGTCTGCCATTGCCCCCGACCTATTAAAACAGACAGTACGGTACCGCTAGCAGGGGACATAGTGGTCGGAGACTTTAACGCCAAAAGCCCCCAATGGGACGAAAACCAAACAACAGCAGATACAGCGGGTAAAAAGCTAGAACAAGCCATAAATGAAACCCAAAGATGTATACTAAATACGGGGGAACCCACCCATATGTTCGCCCAAGGTAACGCAGATACCATGAACACACTCGACATAGCAGTAGCCACCAACACCATCGCCATTAAGGCACAGTGGCAAGTGAACAACGATAACCTAGGGAGCGACCACTTCCCCACCCTGATAACTATCAATGATAGAGACGAACCCCCGCCAACACAACACCCCGGGGCCCCACAAAAAATCAACACCTCACGAGCAGACTGGGAAAAGTACCACGAACTAACCAGGTTCACCTCAAACTGGGACGATAAACACAACATAGAAGATAAAACGGCCCACATCACAGACCACATTATCAGATCAATCAAGGAGTGCACCCCCACCGGATCGGATAATGGGAGACCAGGTAAATCCTGGTGGAATAAGGCCTGCGATCGAGAAGTAAAAAATAGGAAAAGGAAGCTCCAAATCTGGAAAAAACACAAAACGCCCGAAAATAGAATAGAATACAAACGTGCCAAAGCAGACCGAATGGTAAAAGAAGCCAAAAAAGAAGACTGGCATGCCTTCACAGAATCAATCAACACCAAAACTAGGATTAACGAAAGCTGGGATAAAATCAAAGCCATCAACAACGGCCCAAGAACCAGCATGCCATCGTTAAAAATAGAAAACAGGGTATACGCCACCGATCAGGACAAAGCAGACCTACTAGCCCACACATTTAGCCAAGCCAGCTCAAATGACAACCTAACCCCGGAATTCCGGGACCTCAAACCCCACCTAAGCACATGTTTCGAACAACCAACACAGAAAAACAACTACGAGCTAGATAACGAAATAACTCTCCTAGAATTAAACCAAGCCCTACGTACCACCGGAAAGGGCAAAGCCCCAGGCATAGATTTAATTACACACGAAATGATCCAAAGAAGCCACCCCTCCATGAAAAAAGCCATAACCGCCCTCTTTAACGCCATCTACTCCAAAGGGATATTCCCCACACAATGGAAGAAAGCAGTAGTCTTCCCCCTCCCCAAACCAGGAAAACCAACACACCAACCAGATAGCTATAGGCCCATCGCACTAACATCTCAACTGGGTAAAACGTTGGAAAAAATACTCAAATACCGACTCATGTCCTACTACGACAAACACCATATCCTACCACCCCAGTAAAGCGGATTCAGGAAAAAGCGCAGCACACTCGATCACCTAACCACCCTACAACAAGAAATCCTAAATACCCACAAAGAGAGAGGAACAGAACTCATAGGAATTTTCTTAGATATAGAAAAAGCTTACGACATGGTTTGGCACGGTAAACTACTTAGTAGATTGGGCGACCTAGGAATATCCAACAAAATGTACAACCTGGTGAAATCCTTCCTGGCCGACCGGCGAATAACAGTTAAAATAGGCAATGCGTTATCAAGGGAGCACACCCTAGAAAACGGAGTACCACAAGGATCGGTGCTCAGCCCCCTCCTATTCACACTCCTACTCACAGGCCTACAACACGTTGTCAGGCACAACAAAATAATGCAATTCGCAGACGACACCTCACTAATAGGGAAAATTAAGAGTAGACAAAGAAATTTCAACTGGGAACTAGTAGGATTCCAAGAATTCCAACAAGATCTGACAAGAATAGAAAATTGGCTAGTAAGAGCAGGCCTAAAAATTTCCCCCCATAAAACCCAAGCAATCATCTTCAGAACAAACCGCAGCTACAAATACCAAATAAGAGCCCCCACCCCCAAATTACAAATTGGTAAGATAGACCTAGAATATTGCCAAAGAATCAAGTTCCTAGGAGTGACATTTACAACCAGCAACAACTGGACACCCTACATAGACCAAATATGCCAGTCGGCCAGGAAAGGAATAAACCTAATGCGCAAAGTCAGCGGAGCAGACTGGGGCACCGACCCCAAGTCACTCCTAAACCTCTACCACGCCTTTGTAATGTCCAGGCTACTCTACGCAGCCCCACTCCTTACCAACCTAAACAAAACCCAAACCAAAAAACTGATGTCAGTACAAGCAGACGCCCTGAAGGTGGTCATGGGGTCCCCAGACACACCCCCAACCTGCTTGTGCTGGCAGAATGTGGTCAAAAGCCCATAACACTAATAATAAAGGAAAGGACAGCTAACTATTACTACAAAACGATATGCATGCCGGACGACCACCCGGCCAAGCTCACGCTCACCTCCAACCACAAGCCCATAAATCAACCCACCCAAAAACCACAAATAAAAACCGAAGTCCAAAAGTTAGAAGACGTGATAAACCTCAAATTACCAAATAGAACGCCAAATCCTGAAATAACAACGCCTCCATGGAAACTCCCACAAATAGAGGCAGACCTGGACCTCACAAAATATCAGAAAGCAACAGACGGGCCCAAAATGAAGACGGAGTTCGATATTAAAAGAACTACTACATACAAAAACTACACAATCATCTACACAGACGGGTCCCATGACCCAACCAGCCACGCAACCGGACTAGGTATCCACGTCCCCAACAAATCGGATCGGGCTATAAAATTACCGGACCACACATCAGTTTTCACAGCAGAACTCACGGCCATCCTGGGAGCCATCAAAGTAATAAGAGCCGACCTTCAGGAAGCTAAACACTTACTCATAGTGACGGACTCCTTATCGGCAATACAAGCGATTCAGAACCTAGACTCGTTCAGAGAAGATCTAACATACCTGGTCAGACTAAGAGCAGCCGAACTCTCAGAACGCGGCCAAACAGTCAAATTTATGTGGGTCCCCTTCCATGTGGGAATCCCAGGCAACGAACGAGCAGACAGGGTAGCGAAGAAAGGCCTCGACCAAGAATCGACCTTCTTCAACCTACCACTTTCAGCAAATGAACGGTCAAATGCTCTCCGGCCCGCCTTCCAAAAACTATGGGATAAAGAATTCCACCAGAACAAAAAAGGAAGACGCAAAAATCTCACGAGGGTACTGAACAATACACCCACCCTCCTAATAGGTAAGAGGAGAGACCAGTCACGACTAACAAGGATCCGATTAGGGGGCGAGAGATACCTAGTCCACCCCAACCCAATAATGTGCACATGCGGCCACCTACTCACGACGGAACACATACTGCTAGACTGCCCGAGCATAGCCCAAACCAGAACCCTAGTAGCAGATAAACTCAACGCACCTCTCACCGTAGAAGGCCTCCTAAACCCCGACCCTAAAACATGGTCCACCACCACCAAATACACAATACACCTGCTTAATAAGCACCCACTAATCCGATACATCTAACCAAACTACAGACATGACGAGAGGTAGATCAAAAGCGATGCGTGGACATCAGCGACAACCAGTCAGAACATAACTCCCCCCCCCCTCAACCCCCGGCCCACCACCACCCCCCCCACCCCCCCCTGGACGAAATCAGCGAGAGCTGGAAGTCCGTATCCTTTAAAAATAGCATAGCACCGCTAGCAACGGTTGCGCGACTGAAGAACTACCCAGCTGCAGGCACCCTTCCTTTTTTTTTTTTCTCCAACGTCCAGGTCTCTGTCCTATATTTGTCATCACTCTCTCCCGGTACAGATCTATGTCTCTTGCAAAAGGGAGGGACTGAATGTAATACCATACGGACCTATAATAAAGAGACCCCGCCAAGTCTATTTACACAAAGCACTAATGATCCAAGCTAACACTCGCAAGACAAATCACTTGCGTCCCGGAGCGATAACAGCTGATAATTGCTCTTTTGTGTGGTGGAGAGAGACATTAGGCCAGGTGTCTGTATAGTCAGCTGCCATTTCCTATCGCCTCTAATGTTACCTTGTTAGTAAAACAGCTTGTCACTCTCTCAGTCGTCAAGTCTCAGCGAGTATATAGCAGCAAGAGGCATACATCTTATCCGCAGGGGTCAAGCGCCCATGAGAATCCATGCCTCTAGCAGACGGCCGTGCTTAATGTTGTGGAGCGGAGATGTGGGCAGTGGGCAGATGTTCACATCTGCACGGGACATAGACGACCCCGCCCTCCACGAGTCCCTTGCTGCCTTGCAGGCTTGGCCGCTTGGCTGCGGAAAGGCTAAGGGAGGAAACCCCTGACATCAAAGCCCCCGTATCTCCGGGGAAGGCTTTTGAGCCAGAGACTAAGACAAGGACAGTCTGATATAAAACCTACGACCCGAGGACCTCGATGCCACCGTCCCAGCTTGCTAGGCCATGGCAAACGAACCAAGGGTTTAAAGGGTGGGGCCAGTACTGCGCACACTGCACTCCACCAAAAAGCTCCACCGCGCAGGCTTTAGGAAACGCCCACGGACTATGACACTGAACTTTCCAAGTCCTGTAGCGATGGGCAAGGGGCAAAACGGCAGGTGAAAGATGTCACTGGAAGCCGCAGTCTCAAACCTGCATGCAGGCGGTTCAGGATATTGGTCGCCTGATGTTGACATGGGGATGACAACGTCACTCGGCACACCCTGAACGACCAAGCAGCCTTCTCTAGGGACAGCACTGCTTGCTCCACACGGAGAGGGGCCTAGAAAAGGTGGCCTAACCAAAGCTCATCCCCTCGTAACCCAGTTGGCTAGCCGCGGTCAACGGGCATCTTCTCATGCGGTCAGAAAACAAGAAAAAACAATGGATCCACTCTCATGACGACCACGACCGGACTCAACGTAGCATGCTGGAACATCCGAACCATGCTCGACATAGCAGACAGCGGACGCCCTGAACGTCGCTCCGCCCTCATTGCCCATGAATTGCGGAGGTTAAACATCGACATCGCCGCGCTCAGCGAAGTACGCCTCCCGGAGGAAGGCAGCCTCCAAGAACTTGGCGCTGGCTACACCCTCTACTGGTCAGGCAGGCCTGCATCAGAAAGACGGCTCTCAGGCGTGGGCTTCATGGTGAAGACCCACATTGCGACTAAGTTGGAAAACCTACCAACGGGTCACTCCGACCGCATCATGTCCATGCGCCTCCCACTGAGACACCAGCAATACGTCACCCTTCTCAGTGTGTACTCCCCAACCCTCCTGGCAGAGCCTGCAGAAAAAGACAAGTTCTACTCTGACCTGCGCAGCCTCCTGCAGAGCACCCCTGCAGACGACAAAGTCATCATCCTTGGCGACTTCAACGCCAGAGTGGGCCAAGACTCTGAAGCCTGGAAAGGAGTCCTCGGCAAGCATGGCGTTGGGAACTGCAATGACAATGGTCGCTTACTGTTGGAGCTCTGTGCAGAACAGCAACTTGTCATCACCAACACTACTTTCCAGCAAAAGGACAGTCGAAAGACCACCTGGATGCATCCTCGCTCCAAGCACTGGCACCTTATCGACTATGTCCTAGTGCGTCAGAGGGACCGCAGTGACGTCCTTCTCACCAGAGTGATGCCCAGCGCAGAGTGCCACACTGACCACCGCCTTGTTCGCTGCAAACTCAGGCTCCGCCTCAAGCTGAAACCCAAGAAAGGGGCCCCCCCCCCAAGAAAAAGCTTGATGTTGCCAGCCTTCAGCGTGACGACAAGAAAGCTGCCCTTCAGGCCGATTTACAGCGCATGCTCAAAGACACAGTTGATCCAGCAGACTCCTCCCCTGAAACACTCTGGGAACAACTGAAAACTGCTATTGTAAAATCTTCTGTGGAAGTCTTGGGCTTTGCTAGAAAGAGGAACAAAGACTGGTTTGACGAAAACGACGTAGAGATCCAGGAACTTCTAGCAAAAAAAAGAGCCGCCCACCAGGCCCACCTAGCCCAGCCTTCCTGCCCTGTGAAGAAGTCTGCCTTCCGCCTCATCTGCAGCAGTCTCCAGCTCAAGCTTAGAGAGCTCCAGAACGAGTGGTGGTCCAGACTCGCACAGAGGACCCAGCTCTGCGCTGACAACGGTGATTACAGGGGCTTCTACGAAGCACTGAAAGCAGTGTATGGCCCTAGGCACCTGGTACAAAGTCCCCTGCGAAGCGCTGATGGACAGGCACTCCTCACAGATAATACCTCCATCTTGAACCGCTGGTCGGAATACTTTCAGGACCTCTTCGGCGCTGAGCGCACTGTTCAAGAAACAGTCATCCTTCAAATCCCACACCTTCCACTAAAGGTTGAATTGGACGAACCGCCCACCGCCGAAAGAGACCCTCACAGCCATCCACCAGCTCAAGAGTGGCAAAGCAGCAGGCATTGACGGAATCCCGCCAGAGATCTGGAAACATGGAGGCCCAGCACTGCACAACAAGCTCCACGACCTCTTTCTCTGCTGCTGGGAAAAAGGAACACTACCAAAGGATCTCCGTGATGCAGTCATCATCACCCTGTACAAGAACAAAGGAGAGAAGTCTGCCTGCTCTAATTATCGTGGAATTACCCTGCTGTCCATTGCCGGGAAAATTCTAGCAAGGTTGCTCCTGAATCGGCTGGTACCTGCCATCGCTGAAGACCACCTCCCAGAGGGCCAGTGTGGCTTCAGAGCCAACAGGAGTACCACCGACATGGTCTTTGTGCTGAGACAGCTTCAGGAGAAGTGCCGCGAGCAGAACAAAGGTCTGTACGTAACGTTTGTCGACCTAACAAAAGCGTTTGACACTGTGAGCAGGCAAGGTATGTGGCAGATCCTGGAGCGACTAGGCTGTCCCCCAAAGTTCCTCAACATGATCGTCCAGCTCCACGAGGACCAGCAAGGCCAGGTCAGACTAAACAGTGACCTCTCAGAACCATTCCCCATTCGCAACGGCGTGAAGCAAGGCTGCGTGCTGGCACCGACCCTCTTCACCATATTCTTCAGCATGATGTTGAAGCAGGCCACAGTGGACCTCGACGACGACGACGCAGTGTACATCAGGTATCGTCTCGATGGCAGCCTGTTCAACCTCAGACGACTGCAGGCCCACACGAAAACCCTAGACCAACTGATTCGTGAGCTGCTCTTTGCTGATGACGCTGCCCTCGTTGCACACACAGAGAGAGCCTTGCAGCGCATTACGTCCTGCTTCGCAGATGCCGCCCAGCTCTTTGGACTTGAGGTCAGTCTGAAAAAGACAGAGGTCCTTCATCAGCCGGCACCCAAGGAAGAGCATCGCCCTCCCCACATCACCATCGGCGAGTCCGAACTGAAGTCTGTACACCAGTTTACCTACCTTGGCTGCATCATCACGTCAGACGCCAAGCTGGACAAGGAGCTGGACAACAGGCTGGCAAAAGCGAACAGTGCTTTCGGGCGACTATTCAAGCGGGTGTGGCACAATCAACAGCTGAAAAAAGGCACCAAGATCAGCGTGTACAGAGCTGTCGTCCTCACCACCCTGCTGTACGGTTCCGAGTCCTGGGCCCTCTACCGCAGCCAACTACGACTCCTCGAACGTTTTCACCAGCGCTGCCTGCGTACCATCCTGGGCATTCACTGGAGTGACTATGTCACCAACGTCGAGGTCCTTGAACAGGCGGAAACTGTGAGCATCGAGGCTTTGCTGCTGCGGACACAGCTTCGCTGGGCGGGGCACGTCTCCAGGATGGAGGATCATCGCCTACCCAAGATCACTCTGTTCGGCGAGCTCGCCACTGGACACCGAGACAGAGGGGCACCAAAGAAGAGATACAAAGACGGTCTCAAGAAGTCACTTAGTGCCTGCCAAATCGACCACCGCCAGTGGTCTTCGCTTGCTGCGGACCGTGACACCTGGCGCTCCACCATTCACAAGGCAGCCGTCTCCTTTGAGGACTCTCGCAGAGCTAACCTTAAGGACAAGCGGCTCAGAAGAAAAAACAGAGCTGTCGTAACTCAGAACCCTGAACAGACCTTCCCCTGCAGCCACTGCGGTCGTACCTGCCTGTCCCGGATTGGCCTCCGCAGCCACGAAAATGCCTGCAGACGACGTGGGCAAGCCCTATAGAATCTTCGTTCGCGAAGTCAAGCCAAGAAGGAGCGGAGATGCAGGCGCCAAAAAGGTGGGCCAGGCGGGCAGTGGTCAGCTTTACAGTGATTGACAGCCTTAATGCTGACGAGGGGAGACACTGCAGTGCCAGGGCGCTAAGGAGGCCGAGAGGGAGGGCAGTGGACGGGTACGGGCGGCGGGACGGGCAGCGCAGAGACAGCAGGGGGCAGCGTGGCGGGGAAAAGGGGGAGGAGGGGCACCCTTCATTCCCGCCACGCTGAAACGTGCTGGCTTGGGGTCTGGAAAGTGTGTTAACTCATTATACCCCAGACACACCACAGCAAGATATGGATCGACCATGATAGTTCAAGGGTGATGCCAGGATAGCTTGGCGCCTATGGGCGCCAAGCTATTCTGGCATCACCCTTGAACTATCATGGTCGATCTGTGCCCTGCACTGCCAAGCAGTCTTCAGAGGACAACGGCAAAATTTAAGGATTTCGGTGTTGGGGTAGAATGAGTTAAAACAAATGCAGGGCAAACCGAACGTGGAGTAATCCCATCGACCCCCAAGTCATAATTATGGCCAACAGGATGCAAAGAACATCACGAGTTTCAGCATCGGCTCTTGGGTGGTGTTCGCATTTTTTTGCCGGCAATAAAGGGGTTACAGTTTCCACAAACCTTTTGTTTTAAGATAGCATGCATATATATATACACACGCAATAACATCCTTAAACATTTACATGGAGACATGTGTGGATGCAGTTCGGTAACTGGTTGTAGTTATTCGTTGTTAAAACTAGCAACCCAAACGGACTGAATGTAATATATCGCGACCGATTCAGTTACACCCAAAACGGTTCCTCGTCGAGACCTTTCCATGATCTGCAAGAGACAGAGATTCTCATGCGCCCGTCTGTCTTAGAAGGGCAAAAAGCGGGATTTGTTTTGTATCATAATTCAAGTTTCGCTTTTCAGAAAAATAGACTTGCCGTCTTTCGTCTTGAAAGTGTTTGATCGTGAGAAAGGCTTGATAATGAGAAAGGCTTATCATGAGAAAGCATGCGAGGCGGACGTTTTTCTACCTTAGTTTTCAAGAAGATTACAGAGGTTATCGTTTCAAGTATAGTGTGCTGGTCTGTGAATTTGGACATGTCTGCTTTGAGCTGTATGATCCAAAATCTCAGAGCTGGCACACAGTTATGATTCCAGCACACAACTACGATTTAACACCCGTCAAATCTTTTCCCAAATGGACATGCAGTTGGTCAAGTAAGAATCTTTTAACTTTGGCACACGCAGACATGAGAAACGGTTTATCCTGCTTGCATTGGCCTGCTTATTTATATATGTGTCCCTGTAACAAAGCGAGGTCCTGAAGGTTTACCGCCGTCAATCACGTCGGCGTTAATCAAGTAAGTTCCGTACTGGACATTGGGTCATGTGCGATGTCTAGAAATTTGATTCAAGGTCTCTTGAGAATTCACTTCTCCTGCCTGCCAGATTTATATCTTGTTCCTATGACAACGGGGGTTCAGAGGGTTCTTTGCTATGGAGTCAGAGTCCGTCTGTAGTTTCCCCAGTGGGGCGGTATGTCATGTCTGAAACTTTGACAGTTACTCAGGGGAACTTTCTTTCCCTTGCTGTCATGGATCTGTCCCATTTAACTCCCTCAGTGTCGAGAAAAATCTGACCACGATTTAACTGCAAGAAATATAGATCATCATGTGTCTCCGCAATGGCGGAAAATCTACGTTTCTTGCTGACACCAATTTGTGTACACGCACTAGAGCGAAATCAAGGGAGATAACCAGCTTGTACCGTAAGCATAAACAACACTATCACCCGGAAGGCTCATGAGGATCTATGCCTCATGGAGATGAGTGGAGCGTTGTCTATGCTTCTGGTACACTTCGCTGAGTGGCTGTCCGTCCTGCCTTCGCTCTCGCTTCTTGTTGGAAGTCTGACCACGATTTAACTGCAAGAAATATAGATCATCAAGTGCCTCCGCAATGGCGGAAAATCTACGTTTCTTGCTGACACCACTTTGTGTACACGTCACCCCAACTGCTGGGCTTCTTTGGCGTTGAACTAACCCTTTGCGATCATCGCGACAGAAACCGCGACCGACACGCAAAGGGTTAACCCACTCAGCCCTGACGCACTACAGCAGGAGATGGGTCGACCATGATAATTCAAGGGCAGTGCCAGATGAGCTTGGCGCCTATCGGCGCCAAGCTCATCTGGCACTGCCCTTGAATTATCATGGTCGATCAATCTCCTGCAACAGGTGC
Source organism: Semisulcospira habei (assembly GCA_036245525.1). NCBI lineage: Eukaryota > Metazoa > Mollusca > Gastropoda > Semisulcospiridae > Semisulcospira > Semisulcospira habei. The sequence goes on from BTPG01000001.1 coordinate 208,564,429, forward strand.
ATTGTCGTTAGAAGACGCCTCCACAAATTGGGGAAATACGTGCGTCGGGCTGAATGAGTTCACAACGATTTCAGAAACACGGCCTGCGTCGGCTGGCAGTGAAGGGGTTAAATATTCGTTGCTGCGATGGAGGGAGACCCTCAGGGCCCACTGCAATGACGTTTGAGTCAATCATGTGCGCTCCACAGTGGACATTATGTCATGTGCACTGCCTAGAAATGTGACACAGGGACTCCTGAAATCTCATTCCCTTTTGATGGTATGGGTCGATCCCACGTATATCTTTGTTCCTTTGACTTCCATTTGTACTTGTATTCCTGCGACACAGTGAGGCTATAACTCATTCGCGGCCAGCCGCATCCGGATGCGCGGCTTATGCCGCCGCGCATCCGGATGCGGCTAGCCGCGAATGAGTTAAGGGACCATATTTAAGCTGTGAAGTGAAGAGTCCGTGAGAAGGTTTCCGATCGCGTATGGCAGAATTATGCATTATGGGCCAATTGCTCCTGAAATTTGGCACGGCGGTAAAAAAAAAAAAATCGTGATAGAAGAAAATTTCACACCTGGGGCTTTCGAAGATTTTGCTTAATGTTACCATGGCAACCAATATTAAAAATGACCGTTACCGTATCCTATGTATTCTGATTTAATGGTAACAGAAATAACATTTTGCAACCTTTTCCAATAATCGACCATCATTTAAATAGAAACAAAATCAAAATTACTGGTGGGCACTTACTCACTGTTGACAAAGAATACATTATTGCTGTTTGTTTATGGAATACACTTTAAAATTGCTTCAGTTGTGCTTGTCTGACACAGACCGTTCATCGATAGCAGTTTATTAGCGTTACTCGGCAAAACCACAGCTGCTTAAAAGAGGAACAAGTGAATTTGTACAGACTGTGTTTTTGCTTCGTACAGTTGCCATGGCCACCATATTTAACTCATTCTACCCCAACACCGAAATCCCAAAATTTTGACGTCGTCCTCTGAAAACTTCATTGCAGTGCAGGACACAGATCGACACGATAGTTCAAGGTGATGCCAGAATAGCTTGGCGCCATAGGCCAAGCTATTCTGGCATCACCCTTGAACTATCATGGTCGATCCTTATCTTGCTGTGGGGTGTCTGGGGTAGAATGAGTTAAACTCGAGAAAGATTATTGTATGTATTACTAGATTCGAGGGTCAAATTATATGGAAATTGTGATCATGAAGGATCCAAACCGTTTTTAGGCTAGCTGAGGTTTGCACAAACCATACAGTTCGGTCCTGAACGTTGCCAACTGACGCGTTGCTAATTCCGTTACACTTCTGGTAACAGAGCCATTTAATTCCATAATTATTGTTACTTACTCTTCACAAGGGATGGTCTGAATGGTCAAATGTATGAAAAAAATAACTCAGATATTTATTTGTTACAATGGAACGTGGAAACAGAAACACGGTTTAGTATGTGGTTTCTCTGGCAAGTAGTGTTTTTTTTTTTTGTAAATGTCCAGAACCAACTGTAATGATGTTTTACAGACTGTTTCTAGAATCAATATACGTTGTTGATTTCATTTGCAGTTGGTAAATAGTCCTTAACCAGATTTAGAAAGGACAAGTACAACACAGTTTATTGTCCAGCGCCAGCCACTAAGCAAGGTGCTCCGCTATAGCGCTTAGTGGCTGGCGCTGGACTAAGCCACGTGATATTTAAGAGCAGCATGTCTAACATGAAGGTTAATGTCGCGGTCTGTATCTATTAAAATAATATATAGACTAATTCTGCTTCAACAATATTTTCTCTAAACCGCTCTTCAAACATTGTCCTGATGGTTCAAGTGATTACTGTTGTAGAAGAAAGAACACGAAAAGTTATACCAGTGGTTTTTACTTTAAGGTCAAGGTCACAGTGGTTCCAACATTGACTGTATTTTCAGGCATTTTCCTGAAACCTGTTAGACCGATTTAAAACAAACGTTTTGGACTGATATTCTGGAACAAGAACATGTTTGAAATAATATTATAAAGTCCTTGACATTGATCCCAAGATCATCTACAGTTTATGTTTCCGTTGATTCTCTTAATGATTTCTTTTCTCACAACAAGACCGCTGTATTTTAGATTGTGCCTGAATTGACTCATTACTACACAGTATAGTTTCAACAAACGTTAGGCCTTTTGCCTCGAGGTCTATGTGACATCAAGGACAATTTTACTGTCATTTTGTTTATTACAATTTCGAACGAAGGTTTAAGTGGGTTTTTAAATCCAAATCTGATTGATGACGGTGATATGTATTATATATTACATATGTTTTCTTTGACAAAGAGCAGCGACACAAAAATATGTTTATGACAATACGTTTGTGTCCAGCAGCGCTTCATGCCCACGCACTTCCCTCACATCTTTCTGCCAACAGCCAACAGAGATTTTTGGCAATGAGGCAATACAAAAAAGTATAGAGACTCATACTAACAGAATCCGACAGTTTTAGAAAACAGGTTAAATGACGATTAAAAAACCCCAAACAAACAGGGAATTGAAAAAGTACAACACAAAAATTAATGGCTGAAACGACCGTGACCCTATATCACAATGATACATTTCTTGCAATAAACACTTTACACCAATAACAATTATTAGCATGCTAAATCTGAAGCAAACCCGTCAAACGCTTTTGGATATAATTATGGTCTATAGATCTTAAAAAATATGACTACTATTGCCTTGACCTTGCATGCAATAACCTAACTGTTTATCATGACACTACAAGTTACCAAAGGCCGTCATTTCTGAAACAAGTACTATCACTAGCTCATGTTTCCGTCAAAGCCCGTTAACAGTTACACAACTGAATACACAATGTGAAACAAATATGATTGCCACGGCCTTGACCTTCACGGAAATGGCGTCACTCATGCATAAAACAATTTCCATTATTATAGTGTATTGTTATCTCAAGTCTGGAATAAATGAATCACATGTTTCCAAAGATCTCGCTTGAAAAGACCAAACACAAACATTGCCGCCGTGACCTCAAACTTGACTACAACGGCTTGATTTTGTTAAGTACACTTTGGTTTATCAAAGACTTGTAAGGTTTGAGTCACATCGGTCAAATGGTTCTAAAGATATTGACATAACAAGAATGCATCAACTTAAAACAAAGATGGCCACCAAAATCTTGACCTTACATAGACCGATGCATTTCTTGCACATTAACATTTCTGTGTTTAATATCTACTAGTTCACCAAAGTTGAACCAAATCGGTTGTATAGAATCGGAGACTGCATAAGCAGACGAAAACCAAGTATGGCTGACGTGACCTTGGCCTCACCGGTAGGGATTAGCAAAAAAATATCATGGCAGTTCCTCTTACAGGGAACAATTTAAAGGTGTGTTTGAGCCAAGTCCTTGAACGTGTTATATTGATATCGCCTACCAATGGTACCTGGGAAAAATACATTGTATAAACTTAGGTTTTTCGATTCCATATGTTTACCCAGAACCAAAGTAGTATGCATGGACATGTCTTATTTTAAACTATTTGTAAGTAAAAATTTATTAAAACTTTGGCTAAAATACCTGAGATCACTAAGAGATTGTCTGAAAGCAGCCATTATTATGTTTGTGTTGACCTCTTGTTCCCTTGATCTATCAGACTAGTCCACAAACCAAGCACGCACAGAAATACCTTCTCCAAAGCAACCTGTGCCCTCTAAATGTATACAACTTTAATATCATCTAAACAAACTACAAAACTGGTGAATTATGTCTTCTGCTTTCGTCGTTGTGTCCTTGACCTTTGAGAAAGGTTAGCCAAAATTATATATATTTTAATTTTTTTTATATCTCAAACTATTCTTTTGTCAAGTTTAAATCTTTGGCTTCAATAGTTTACGACAGTATTCCGATGTTAAAATTTTCAGTACAGTATGTATTGCCTTTAACCTTCATTTGACCTTATCCCTGATCAATAGCGTTGTTTGATAGGCATGACGTCATCTTACATGTCCTGAGACACAAGCATGAACTGCTTGTGTGTAATGTATAGCTGGCCGTTACATTTTTTTTTAAAACACTATTGCGAAAATTGGCCTTGCCTAGACATATGCAAAATGCAGAAAACAGTTGCTAAAACATACTAATAAACTGATGACTTTGCAGGCAAACACAGCAGCTCAACAGTATCTCTACAGATTCTGACTATTACACAACGCAGCAGCTCAACAGTATCTCTACAGATTCTGACTATTACACAACACAGCAGCTCAACAGTATCTCTACAGATTCTGACTATTACACAACACAGCAGCTCAACAGTATCTCTACAGATTCTGACTATTACACAACACAGCAGCTCAACAGTATCTCTACAGATTCTGACTATTACACAACACAGCAGCTCAAAAATATCTCTAAAGATTCTGACTATTACACATTAAAAGGGAAAATATGCAAATATGCATGTGTACGAACAAACAAATGCACAAGCAACAAATTATGCAAATAACAGTCTCTGTCTCAATTGAACACTCAAACAACAAATTCTGTAAATTTAATATAAAATATTTTCAATTGTTTGTGCGGTATGGTCAAAAAACTAAATCTCGCGGGGTTTAAGCGACTATTTTTGAAGTGTGGTTGCCATGGAAACCAAACTGAATCCGCGATGCCCCAGGTGTCAAAAACGCTAATGGGATGGAGGACTACAACTGTGCAAAATGTCGGAAAGACAACTTCAAAATGCACAATTCACGTCTAAATCTGCCATAAGTGATCGGACGACTAGTGGACGCTAGGTCATGTTAGATGTCTAGACATGCGGACGTGGCCTAGCTGAAGACGCTGCGCTGGCAGTCGTATAGTCCAGGGTTCGAATCCCATGGTGGCCGGGATGTGGATTGTACCTCAAAGTTCCGGTCGTGCCCAGCAAATTTACTTTGTTTACGGTGCCTGTCTCGCTGTCGTGTGTACAACATGCATAATCATCCAGTGCGCATTTTGAAAATCCCGTCTTCACGTTTTGAAAAAAAAGAGTGGAAATTAATTTCTGTTTTGCTCTAAGTACGTTTGTCTGGCCATGGGACCTGGGTGCATCCGCGTTTAAAGGGTCATGACTGTCTCTTGTTCACATTTGGTTCCAAAGGTTATAGAGGCTACATAAGGAGAAGCTCCATTGCGCTCTGCTTTGGCGCAAATTGACGTTTTGTGTCTCAGTATATAGATCTGACCTTGATTAATCGGCGCATCCACGTATAAAGGGTCTCTGCGGTCTCTTATATAAATTGGGTGCCAAAGTACTTTGTCCAGAAAAGAGTTAGAGGCGACATAAGAGAACCTATCATTGTGCTCTCAAGCGGGATCCTGTGGCGGAAGTTAGCTTTTTGGGTCTCAATGAGTTACTTCTGCTGTACAACACCCGCTGTCAAGAGGTGGTCGTTATCATTTGTCTTTTCTTCTCAGTAGGTGACAATGTACGGGTGTCCCGTCACGCTTACAGAGGATATAATTATAAGGAGAACCTATAATTGTGCTCTGCGGCGGGCGCCCTTGGCGGAAGTTGGGCTTTTCGCTCTGAGTACCTTGGTCTGGCCGTTGGACCTCGGTGCATCCACGGACAAAGGGTCTCGGATGACTCTTGTCCACACGGGGTGCCAAATACTCTGGAAAGACTTGAAGGGCTAGGCTTCATAGGGAGAAGCTATCTTTGTGCTCTGCGACAGGCGCCTTTGGCACACCTTGTCTCTTTGTGTCTCAGTACATAGGTCGATCTCTGATCGCCTTGATCGATCTCTTTTGTCTTTTTGTCTACCGTATTTAAGAAATGGGGCCGGTCGGAGCGCATTCGGAAGCATGCACATGACGATTTTGGCGTGCGGGGCAGAAATTCTGGCAAAAAAGTAACAAGATAAAAATGACGTCACGTCTAGTTACGCAAACCTTGCTAGAGAAAGTCTTTTTGGCGCCGCGTGTGTGTGTGTGTGTGTGTGTGTTTGTGTGTGTGCGTGTGTGTGCGCGTGTATGCGACAGCGCCTAGAGCCCGCGTTTGAGGACGGGCAAGCTTGAAACTTTAGGATATTGTCCCTAAAAGAATTATCTCGGGACCTTTTCTTTCGATCTTTTGATTAAAACGCTCATTGGCGAGAAAATGGCCGTTTCACAAAAACCGATTGATCCACACTGGAGTCCGTAATTTTTCTTATTTTTACTAGACATTTTGCATTTATCTAGATACCAGGGAGATATTGAATGAGTTCGTTAACCAGCATTATACCTCTAGAACCTTTTGAGTGATAATTAAATATTCTTTAAAAAAAATATAGTTTAACGTTTTTGGGATTAATTTCGCGAATTATATGGGTTAATCTTAAAACTACTGAATCAGTTTTACGAAAAAAAATCTTCTCATTAATAATCGCAATATTTTTTGGTATACGATATTTACATAAGCCTACAGTTTGTCTCGGCTGTCAGGTACGATTAGGTCAATTGTGACCTATATGCCCTAGGTGTGAAAATCAGACAATTTTCTGCACCGCTTTTTCGGAGTCATTTGTAAAACAGCTAAGATAACTTTCATTTTTCTTTTACGAAAAAAGCTATCTTCTCATCAATACCCACATGATGGGGTAGGAGTAGGTCAAATTGAGACCTGTAAGCTCTAGGCATGAAAATCAGAAAGAAAATTGCAAAGTTGATTTGATTCTTTGATACGTCAAATGTTAGTACTGCGATAATGACGTATAACATCGAGTCGTCACTATGAACACGGCGTCGTGGGACTAATGGTGCCATGACGTGAAGCTTGAAGTGACGTCATTTCGCTGCTCGTGCTATTATTTTTCTTCAGAATAGCTATGCTACGCAGGCCACAAAGCTTACGAATGGCGGGAATCGCCGTGTGTCCGTCTTTATTTCTGTGTGACAGTGTGTGTGGATCAGAGGGTGGGATAGAGTAGAAGGAGATGGATTGCTGTCGCTATACGAGCTCACAGAGCGTACTAATGGCAGGAAGCGCCGTGTGTCTGTATTTATTTGTGTGCGCCGACGTGTGTGTTGATCAGAGGCTGGCTTAGAGAGGAAGGAAAATGGCGGATCAGCGTAATAAGCTTAAAAATATGAACAACTCTGAATGTTCCTAAAAGAGAAACGCATCTGAGCTCCAAACAATACGGTAGACTTTGGGATGAAATCCTGGTCTTGTTTTTTCTCAGCAGGTGGCAAACTATTGGTGTCCCATCACGCGTATAGACTATACAAGGAAAACATATCATTGTGCGGCTCCGCGGCTGGCATCTGTCGTGGAATTGACATTTTCCTTGGTCTGGTCCTGGGAAATCGGTGCTAGCGTTCGTCAAAGGTTATTCCCCAGTGAACAGTCGCTCAAACAGGAATTGTGGAAAATTGACACAGAAACTCGCGATCCAGAGCCTGTCAGCTAAGTTCCCTGGTGGACTGCAGGTCACGTCGGGAGTGTAGAACTTTGACTACTCTGTCTGCTGAATGACGTATTAGGCTGGGGACCTAGGTGAAGTCTATCAATGTATCTTTTTGCTGGCTACTCTTTTCAACCGTTTCAAACCCATTCAGCCGTGTCGCACCACATCTAAGACAGATCGCCCCAGCTAGTTCGATGGTTGCGCCAAGCTATTCTGGCACAACTGGCGCCAAGCTATTCTGGCACAACACTTGAACTAGCTTAGTTGATCTATCTCCTGAACGTGCATGAAGTATTTACAAGGGAACTTTCCGATTTAAAACTTTAAAGTCTCAATGTCTTTAAGCCTTTATTACTAGCAGACTTGACCTACATGTGTGAAACCTGGACAGATTCAACGCCAGATAACCTCGTCCAAGGAACGTAAATACAAAACAGTGCCGGCAAGAGGCGTAGATCTTCATGAGACCCCGCACTCGCGGGGTTTCATGAAGATCTACGCCTCTTGCAGTTGTGCTTGTCGCACTCGCGCGGCCTCATGAAGATCTAAGCCTCTTGCAGTTGTGTCAGTCTCACTGCTGTAGTGAAAGATCTGAAACAAACCAAAGCTTTGGTGCTAGCGGACTTGAATGATGTGTTTGAAACCTTGACCAGTCTAGGCCAAATGACCTCATCCGTCAGATGTAGACGGATTTAACTGAGGCCAACATTTACTGAGCCCTCGCGTCTGCCGAAATATAAGGATAAAGCAAATTAAGACTTTAGTGCTGCTGGACTTAAATCACCTCTTTGAAATCTTGTCAGATTCAAACGCGGAATAATTCCTATCCGTCCAAAGCACACGGATATAGATAGGAAAAAAGTGCAATGTTGAGTGCTTCAGCAAATGTCTTGCGTCCACCACAATGGTGATTTCAAAGACGACGCATCGAAAAGGGTTTGAACAAATTTTGAACCGAGCCGAGTTCGAACCCGCGACCAGTAGGACGAGAGTCGAACGCTCTGCCAGCGCCCCCAGATATAAAATTAATGGGATCAGCAAGACGCAAAGACCTTCATGAGTCCGCACATCTGTTGACCCTGACGGGGTTCTCAGCATTTTGCACTGGAGTAATGTTTGCTTTTTCCCAGTGGAGAAGTGGTTGCTGGATAAAGTGCCATCTCGATGTTGAGACGTGCATTCAAGTGCCAAATTAGATATCAACAAAGCAATTTGGAATCATTCAATCTTGCGAAGAGTGTATGTGACCCACGAATGAAGGGGTCTTCAAAACATCCTTGTGATAAAAAGAGCTTGTGGCCGCCATTATTTTTTTTTTTTATCAAAGCTCTGTGTAGGATTTTTAAAAAATATCTCGAGCAATCTTATTTGGCCGTGAAACTGATATATATAAGTTAAGGGATCATTGTGCAAGATGTCTACGCTATTGGAGAAAAGAAAAAAGAAAAGAAAAAATAAAGAGTCTCAACTTTTGAAACCAACATATCTGATACATACAATTACATAGGTGAGACGGACATAGTTCAAGGATAGTGCTTGATTAGCTTGGCGCCTTCCAAGGCGCCAAGCTAATCAGGCACTACCCTTGAACTATCTGTCCATGAAACAAGTCAGAATCCACACTCGTTTTACAATCCTCAGGTACAAAAAAAATGACATAGTCACTGACTGTATTAATATCTTCACCGTTGTAAAATAAAGATTCATTGATGCATCCTCCGTCGATCGTATTCGGTGCCAAAACTGTCAAAAGTTAAGAGGTGATTTACTCAGGAAGTTTACGCCGTTTGAAATGTCCGGAAGAAAAAAGAAAAAGAAAATCAGCATTTAAGAGGCATGCATGCTCACATTCCCCTCAGCGATGTGAGGGCTCTATTAGGATCTACTCCTCATGCTAAAGCCTATATTTTGCAGACATGCTACTTGCGCAGACGATGTTCTTAAGAGGTGGCAGACGCACACTTTCGAGGCGACTAGGTTAAACTAAGGTTAGCCCCTTGACTGCGGGAAAATTTGGACGCCACACAACTACAAGAGGCAAAGAAGCTCATGAGCCCTCTTCCCCCCCCCCCCCTCCCTACCGCATCTGCAGAGGTCTCATGAGCTTCTTCTCCTCTTGCTAAGCCCGTTTTGTAGCCTTGATCCTCGGACAGATGGCGTTCGTGGGCGTTCAATGGAAGATGGCAGAAACACAATTTGCGGTCACTGGCAATGACTGGGTTAACTCATTCAACCCCGACGGCCGTATTTTCCCCCAATTTTGGAGGCGACATCTAACGACTATGCACCTGTTGCAGGAGATGGGTCGACCATGATAATTTAAGGATAGTGCCAGATTAGCTTGGCGCCGACATGGTCGACCCATCTCCTGCTGCAGTGCGTCAGGGCTGAATGGGTTAAACTCAATTCTACATGCATCACGTCCTGATTAAGAAGTGACATATTTAGCCGCAGCAGTCAATTCCTCACGTGCCTCCCGAGTGAGCGACAAGTAATTACTGCGGGTCTCTTTCCGATGACTGATCGAGGAACCCTCTTTCTGAAATGTTGGACCTGACGGCTGTAGAGCCGTAAGGTCCAAAATCACAGGTCAGCACATAAATGTGGGTCATTCAGAATAGAATGTTGTAGTTTTATGGTGCTCTTAGGTGTTCCAGCGATTTTTGGTTCGTACGGTGTGATACGTGGTGGTGTCTGTGCAACCTAACACGGCTCAGTTTTCAGTTTCGTGGAACCCCGAGGGGGCCAGGTATGTCATAGTCATGCACATTCCCTTTGAACAATAATTTTCATGACGAGAGTATACGATTTTTGCGTTCTGTTTTCTGTGGGCCATGTTTTCTCTCCATCCCCACAATTTATAAGTATATTGCCATATTTCCGCCAGAAGCTCAGTAATTTTACGAGGCAGGGCAGAGCTGTGAACGTCTTTATACCTCTTTTTGACACGCAATACCCCATTGGACAGTAGACAGTAGACCATAATACCTCCCCCCAAAATCGTCCTACGCCAATGATAATTTTGTTCTAAACCTCTTTCCATGGTTAATGGGAGTTTAAAAAACGTTTTTACTTTATTTAAGAAACCCCCTCTCAAATAAAATAAATAAATAAATAATAATAAATAGTTAAATAAATAATGTTAACAATAAAAATAAATAATAAATAATATTAATAAATAAATAATAATTAAAAAAATGTCTGAACTTAAATATGGTCTGGGCCACATACGATTTTTCCCACGGAACTGACAGGAGTCGAATCCCAAACCCGTTGGTTCACAAAAATTCTTGTCAGATTGTCAGAAGTGCTAGGCCATTGCACTAAACAGACTGCTGGTTTTTTTTTTGTTTTGTTTTTTAATTTAAAAAGAAAACTTCCAGTTGGCGCTGATTTCCTCCGGGGGGGGGGGGGGGGGGGGGGGGGGGGGGGGCAAGGGGTTTGGGAGGGGGGGGGGGGATTCGCTCTGGCTGTCTGTCGCTGATGCCTGGCATCGTTAGTTTGAGTCAGACTGCTGTGCAAGAGTTGGTTTTTATTTATATTGAAACTTGATGTGAACAGTTTCGCAATCGTTGTGACGCTTTTCAGTTAACTCATTCGAGATGTGCCGCCTCCGGATACGCGGCATAAGCCGCGTATCCTGAGGCGGCACGTCTCGAATGAGTTAAGTTTAGGCGTCTGTACTCTTTGTATGACTACTGTAACGTATCAAAAAAAACATTGTGAACCTGACAACTTTGAATGTTATTAATTTATTATCTTTTTTATCGGATCTCTATCGGGTCCAAATGGCGGCATGCATTGTTGTGGTCAAGTGCAGTGAACCCTTTTAGCCCCAAATTTTGGAGGTGTTGCCTTATGACTATGTACCAGTTACAGGAGATGGATTGACCATGATAATTCAAGGGTAAGAGTAGTGCCAGATCAGCTTGGCGCCTAAAGGCGCCAAGCTGATCTGGCACTACCCTTGAATTATCATGGTCAGTCAATCTCCTGCTGTAGGGACTCGGGGTTAAATAGGTTAGGCGTATTATATGACGTTGGGTACTGCGTTGTTGGGTGGACACAGTTGATAGATACCTGCTTCGAGCTAGGTTCATGGAGGACTAGCAAGTCCATGTGTGAACAAAGCTTGCCTCGTGCTTTTTGCAAATAACGTTTGATGGCAGATGATTTCAAGACAACTCTAAGAAGAAAGGATAATCACCAACCTGAAAAGATCAAGCTTTCTGAAGGAGACGAGAGCACTGCAGAGAAAACACCAGGCAAAGTTCCCTGCGCAGGTAGAGGCTCTGAATCCTGCTAGCGACCTTCCACCCTGGGAAAGTAAGTCGGAAAACATCACCATCTCTTCCGTACCCTACATCACCATCAAAAATGAGCACAGCACTGTGAACAAGAAAGCCCTGACACTGGCCATGCTCGAAGAGAAGTATCCCCAGGAAGCATGGATATGGGCATACACCGATGGATCAGCCACAGATGCAGTTCTGAATGGAGGGGCGGGGGTGTACATTCAGTACCCAAACGGAAAATGGCAGGCAGAGGCAGTACCAACAGGCCTTCACTGCACAAATTACAGAGCTGAGGTGGAAGCGCTGGTCCGCGTTGCAAACACCCTTAGTGGCACTGCAGACCCTGATGCCTAGATTGTCTTCCTGACTGATGCCATGTCTGTCCTTGAGACAGCAACAGCAAGCAAACTGCCACGTCTACAAGAGGCACTGCAAAACATCAAGTGCACCAGACTGGTGCTGCAGTGGATCCCTTCACACTGTGGCATCTACGGCAATGAAGAAGCTGACAGAATTACAAAAGTGGGCGCAAAGGAAGATTAAGATGAAAATGGAGTCAGCTTCACAGAGATGAAGACCATCATTAAGTCTGTGTACAGACCACCACAACGGCCCCAAGACAGTTACCATCAGCTGTCCAGACAAGAGCAGGTGACCATCTTCCGTCTGAGGACCAGGCACAACCGACTCAATTTCCACCTGTACAGACGCTTCCACCTCGTGCCATCTCCCCTGTGCCCTTGTGGAGAAGCAGAGCAGACCACAGAGCACATCCTCCATGACTGTGGGAGCCACCAGCTGCTGAGGGATGAGATATGGCCAAAGCCCGCCACTCTACAAGAGAATTGTACGGGCCTGTGGAGGCGCTACAGAAGACCACAGACTATTTCATTTTGAGAGCCAAACTCCAAGTGTGACGGCGTTCGAGAGAAGAAGAAGATCACAACCTTGATCCTATCTTTATTAACATTTTTCTTTAGGCTTGACAACAACGCGTTAGCCGCTGCCCTCGGGAAAGTTTGAACATGACCTGTTTTAAACCTGCTAAAATATACCCTGATCGAGCCCCACTAAGCAACACTGACACGTATTTATTCTATTCTTCTTATCATGTTGAATGTTCGATAGCGTGGTCGTGCCAGCCGTCTGATCCGTACGTAACTTGCCACAGTTTCAGCCTCACAGGTCAGTTCTCTCTCTCTCTCTCTCTCTCTCTCTCTCTCTCTCTCTCTCTCTCTCTCTCTCTCTCTCTCTCTCTCTCTCTCTCTCTCTCTCTCTCTCTATCTATCTATCTCACACACGCACACACACACACACACACTCACACACACTCACACACACACACATAAACACACACACACACACACACACACACTCACACACACACACATAAACACACTCACTCACACACACACACACACACACACGCGCGCGCGAGCGCCAAAAAATGTTCTCCTGCAAGGTTTGCGTAGCTAGACGTGACGTCATTTTCATCTTGTTACTTCTTTGCCAGAATTTTGACCCGGCACGCCAAAAACGTCATGTGCATACTCTGGACGAGCCCCATTTGAAAGTTGTTCCTATTTTTAAATAAGAACAACAAAAATACGAGGTGAGCTTTGCTCAGGCCACGGACCACAGTGCTGTTTCCGTACTGTCCAGTCTCTTAGCCTTAGTCAGTCCCAGTCATCCCCTAATTTTTCAATTCCCTAATAAACACTACCGCCCACCAGCTGCACATTTGCCATGCACAAAATAAAAAAAATAAAAAAAACAAAAAAAACAGCACATCACCCGTCTCATTTCTTGGCTATGAAACTGGTTCCTTACCAACCCCACACCCAAGCACAGCTGAAATCAGCGTGCCCCTCAAATCACTACGTCAAAGGCAACTCAACATAGACCCACAATTGTCCACTGGATAAGCTCAGGATGGTATGAATCAAAGCACCAAACATGTCTCCTCTCAGCTAACCACAAATTTGCAGCAAATTCCAACATTCAGCCCAACTGCACATTTTCAAACAAGGCAAAAATTATTTTTAAAAACACGGGGCCTCTTACTGCCTGAACTTCCCAATTTAAATGTATAACGTGACCCTCAGACGGACTATAAGAGCACTGTCAGGGTAGAGACCTGTGCATTATTAACCAATCATCATGGATCATTGGTCAATAATCAACAGTTCTCCACCCTGACGGTGCTCTTACCTACTGTACTTGGTAGTTTTACTAAATTATTAGCACTGGCTTTATCAGAGAGCTCCAGAACGAGAGGACCCATCTTTGCGCTGACAACAGTGACTACAGAGGCTTCTACGAAGCACTGAAAGCAGTGTATGGCCCCAGGCACCTGGTACAAAGTCCCCTGCGAAGCGCTGATGGACAGGCAATCTTCACAGATATCTATCTCGAACCGCTGGTCGGAATACTTTCAGAACCTCTTCAGAGCTGAGAGCACTGTTCAAGAAGTAGTCATTCTCCAAATCCTACACCTCCCAGTAAAGGTTGTATTGGACGAACCGCCCACCACTGAAGAGACCTTCACAGCCATCTACCAACTCAAGAGTGGCAAAGCAGGAGGCATTGACGGAACCCCGCCAGAGATCTGGAAACATGGAGGCCCAGCACTGCACAACAAGCTCCACGACCTCTTTCTCTGCTGCTGGGAGAAAGGAACACTGCCAAAGGATCGCCGTGATGAAGTCGTCATCACCTTGTACAAGAACAAAGGAGAGAAGTCTGCCTGCTCCAACTATCGTGGAATTACCCTGCTGTCCATTGCAGGGAAAATTCTCATACGGCTGCTCCTGAATCGGCTGGTACCTGCCATCGCTGAAGACCACCTCCCAAAGGGCCACTGTGGCTTCAGAGCCAACAGGAGCACCACCGAAGTGGTCTTCGTGCTGAGACAGCTTCACGAGAAGTGACGCAAGCAGAACAAAGGGCTGTACGTAACGTTTGTCGACCTAACAAAAGCGTTCGACACTGTGAGCAGGCAAGGCATGTGGCAGATCCTGGAGCGACTTGGCTGTCTCCCAAAGTTCCTCAGCATGATCGTCCAGCTACATGAGGACCAGCAAGGCCAGGTCAGACTCAACAATGACCTCTCAGAACCATTCCCCATTCTCAACGGTGTGAAGCAGGGCTGCGTGTTTGCACCGACCCGCTTCACCATCCTTTTTAGCATGATGTTGAAGCAGGCCACAGTGGACCTCGACGATGACGACGCAGTACATCAGGTATCGTCTAGATGGCAACCTGTTCAACCTCAGACGCCTGCAAGCCCACACTAAAACCCTAGACCGACTGATTCGTGAGCTGCTCTTTGCTGATGAAGCTGCCTTCGTTGTACACACAGAGAGAGCCCTGCAGCGCATCACGTCCTGCTTCGCAGACGCTGCCCAGCTCTTTGGACTCGAGGTCAGTCTGAAAAAGACAGAGATCCTCCATCAGCCGGTACCCAAGGATGAGCATCGCCCTCCCCACATCACCATCGGCGAGTCTGAACTGAAGTCAGTGCACAAGTTTACCTACGTTGGCTGTATCATCACGTCAGACGCCAAGCTGGACAAGGAGCTGGACAGCAGGTTGGCAAAAGCAAACAGCGCTTTCGGGCGACTATTCAAGCGAGTGTGGCACAATCAACAGCTGAAAACAGGCACCAAGATCAGCGTGTAAAGAGCTGTCGTCCTCACCACCCTGCGGTATGGTTCCGAGTCCTGGGCCCTCTACCGCAGCCAACTACGTCTCCTCGAACGCTTCCACCAGCGCTGCCTGCGTACCACCCTCGGCATTCACTGGAGTAACTATGTCACCAACGTCGAGGTCCATGAACAGGCACTAACTGTGAGCATCGAGGCTTTGCTGCTGCGGACACAGCTTCGCTGGGCGGGGCACGTCTCCAGGATGGAGGATCATCTCCTACCCAAGATCACCCTGTTCGGCAAGCTCGCCACTGGACACCGAGACATAGGGGCACCAAAGAAGAGATACAAAGACTGTCTCAAGAAGTCACTTAGTGCCTGCCAAATCAACCACTGCCAGTGGTCTTCACTTGCTGTGGAACCGCGACACCTGGCGCTCCACCATTTACAAGGCAGCCGTCTCCTTTGAGGACTCTCGCAGAGCTAGCCTTAAGGACAATCGGCTCAGGCGAAAAAACAGATGCCGCAACGCAGAAACCTGGCCAGACCTCCCCCTGCAGCCACTGCGGTCGAACCTGCCTGTCCCGGATTGGCCTCCGCAGCCACGAGCATGCCTGCAGACGTCGTGGGCAACCCTTATAGAATCTTCGTTCGCGAAGTCAAGCCAAGTGATAGCACTGGCAGGCACTCCTTTTCTTTAGTTTCATAGAGCATTGGATACCTACTTCGAACCAGATTCTTGAAGTCTTGGATGTTGCACTCGAGCCTATTTTGCAGCAACCACCTATTTGTCAAGAAAAGAGCGGTCTTACATGGCAGGTGCTATCTCAAGATAAGCAATGAAGGGCGAAAAAAATTGTCCATTGTCATTAACTCATTGTGTCCGAGGTACGAAATACCCACATTTTGGAGTTATCCTCTGAGGACTGCATTACAATTCAGGAGACAGATCGACCATGATAGATCAAGGGTGGTGGCAGAATAGATTGGCGCCTGTAGGCGCCAAGCTATTCCGCCACCACCCTTGAACTATCATGGTCGAGCCATATCTTGCTGTGGTGTGTCCCGGGCAGAATGAGTTAATCAGTGGACACTCTCTTGCCTTACATTGTCTGATTCTCTGCTTTTGTGGTCACACGCCTCGCCTGGATTTTGAAACAAAACAGAACGTTCCTGATTAAGCAAGCAAGCACAACGCACATTTTGCAGTCGAAATCGTAATAGTCAAATGCCCGGCACAACCGGTTTTCAGCGACCATCCTTCTAAGAGCTCACTCATCCATTAAAGCATTCAGCCCCGACACACCACAGCAAGACACGGATCGAGCATGATAGTTCAAGGGTGGTGCCAGAACTAGAATTGTTATGCAGTCCTTCAGAGGGCAACTTCAAAATGTGGGGATTTCGGTCCTGGGGCAGAATGTGTTAAAGACCATCATGTAGGTGGCTGTGGCTGTGGTTGTGGCTGTGGCTGTGGCTGTAGCTGTAGCTGTAGCTGTGGCTGTGGCTGTGGCTGTGGTTGTGGCTGTGGCTATGGCTGTGGCCACCTAAATGATGGTCTTTAATGACAGGAGAAACTTTCTGTCCTTCACGATTCCTCCTGAGAGAATACCTGTTTTTTTTAAGACCACTTTCTTTTTGGCAGAAAAAGTGGTCGCTCAAAGCAGATTCTGCACCTGGGATCTTGTTCACTCCCCTCTCCAACCGCCCCCCCCCTCCGCCTCCCCCCCCCTCCGCCTCCCCGCCCCTCCGCCTCCCCCCCCCCAATCACACAAAAAGGGGGGGGGGGGAAACCAAAGTTTAGTAGTATAATTAATATTTATTAAAAACTTTTGAATCGCGCGAGCTGGAACTGGACTTTGAACGACCGTACGAAAAAAAGGCATGTGGCACAGATTTGGGGGTAGCGAAACGGGCGAAATTTGCAAAGGGTCGCTAGTCTATTTTCCCCAATTTCGACCAAGCGGTCCTTTGGGGGGGGGGGGGGGGTCGCTTCGTTTGCACAGCGCCTTGAAGAGGGGTTGATTGCGCTTTAGATAATGCCCTTCATATTGCAGAGGTCTCCTCGTTTCCTTCAGTGATCACATCAGCGCTTGCCTCAATGTGCCTTGTTTGTCTAATGGAATGAGAGAGAGAGAGAGAGAGAGAGAGAGAGAGAGAGAGAGAGAGAGAGAGAGAGAGAGAGAGAGAGAGAGAGAGAGAGAGAGAGAGAGAGAGAGAGAGAGAGAGAGAGAGATTTCTTCTTGAATTGTGTTTGCTTTAACCCCATTTTTGCTGACAAAACCTGAACACCACCCAAAAACAAGAGGCATAGATCCTCATGAGCCCCCGCAATTGCGGGGGCTCATGAGGATCTATGCCTCTTCCTAAAACCACTCTGCGCATGCGTCCAAGGAGGGGAAGCTAGTCGTGGGCGACCAGCAAGGGAAGGAAAATTGGTCTTTCCTCGCACAATTTTCCCTCCAGAGTGATAATAATGATTTATTGAACAGAACAGAATGAATTGAATGTTCCTTTGACCACTGTGGATCTTGGGAAGTTGAGTTTACGATTTCAAAAGGCAGTCGGCATCTACCGACAATGAAAGGGTTAATCATGCCTCTCACTTGCTCCGGCCAACTGGATCGACTGCAAAACTGCACGGGATGAATTGATTTTTAGGGAGCTGAGCTGGTTGGAGCTGGTTGGAGCTGTTGTACCACGATAGCACAGGGTTAGGGCCTGACTAGCCTGACCTGTCTAGACACTCATCGTAACTAGGCATCATCATTGAGGTGAGAATCTCGACAAAGAAATAGAAAAAACCGGACAATTATAACACGATTTATTGAAAATGTCGTATTGTAATCGTCCTTTTTTTTTTTTTTTTTTTTTTTTTTTTTTTTTTTAAAAAAAGCTTGTTTCTTTCTATGTTGGGATATTCTTTTCATTTTGGGTCCGGATTTTGTACTCTTTGAGATCTTTCCACAAAAACAAAACATTTAATTTCTGTGAAATGCGAGGTTTTCATATTGTATTACAATCAAAATCTCGCTTTTTATAACATGAACTTTTATGTTGCCTTTCCAGGACGGCGATGTCGTGGTGGCCAGATTTATCTCACGTGTCTTGTTCGTAGTGCCCAGCAGGCTTCTTCTTAAGTGTGATGAGGTGAATCTGGAAACGAAAGGTTTAACTGCGGAAGAAAAAGTGAATACGATCCAACTGCAAGAGGTATAGATCCTCATGAGCCCCCGCGATTGCGGGGGCTCATGAGGATCTATGCCTCTTGCTGAGACCAATTTTCATCCACGTTTTTTGGACGGTTTTGGTTTTGGGTCGCTGAGCGAGCGCAGATTTCAGAAACAGAAATCAAGTCAAAAAGTGAAGTCAAGTCAACAACTGTATTTATCCCACGAAGGAGCAATTCCATTTGGACGGGAGCGTATAAATATGTCAACTGAAAGTCAACATGGATAAGACGGACATACGCACACAAATCCACCCAGGCGCATAGTCACACATGCACGCAGAATGAAGAACTATGCTAATACTGACGCACTAAACTTATAAATTATATGTTAAAATACTATTATCACATAATAATATCGAGCTTCTAAGTAAATACAAGAACAAGACTAGCACTTCAGGGGCGGATCAATTACCTCGTAGGCGAAGGGGGGGGGGGTCCAACTTTTTGTTTGGGACCTTGATACAAATACAAAAGGCCTCCGCCCCGACGCTAGACGTTGCTTCCAGGGGCCGATAAATCGAAAAGCGGGGGTGGGGGTGGGTGGGGGGGAGGGGAGGGGGTGAGGGAGGGGGTGGGGGTAAGGGGTGGGTGGTGGAGGGCGAGGGGGGGGGGGCCGAGAGGAGACGCGTGCGTGTTAAGACTCTCACCGTTTGCCAAATATCAAACAACCTGGGGGGGGGGGGGGGATAACTCGCCAACATTTTAAACGAGGTGTGTGGGGGGGGGGGGTCGAACCACTACAAAAAGGGACTTTGTTATAGCATTTAAAAAGTTTTTAGATCGGGGGGGGGGGGGGGGGGTAGGGCGGAACCCTTTCCCCCCTCCCCCCCCCCCCCCCCCCCCCCCCCCGCAGATCGGCCCCTGCACTTGCCTTCCCCCTCACGCTCGAGTACAGATGTAGCAGCTGAGTACATTTGATAAAAGTCTATACCACTTTGTTCAAAAGAACATCAGCAGTAGGAATACAAGAGAACTTCCTTATGTTTGTCTTACAGCAGTGACATCTGTTCCGGCGGGGTGTGTTTGTCTTACAGCAGTGACATCTGTTCCGGCGGGGTGTGTTTGTCTTACAGCAGTGACATCTGTTCCGGCAAGGGTGTGTTTGTCTTACACCAGTGACATCTGTACCGGCGGGGTGTGTTTGTCTTACAGCAGTGACATCTGTTCCGGCAAGGGTGTGTTTGTCTTACACCAGTGACATCTGTACCGGCGGGGTGTGTTTGTCTTACAGCAGTGACATCTGTTCCGGCAAGGGTGTGTTTGTCTTACACCAGTGACATCTGTACCGGCGGGTTGTGTTTGTCTTACACCAGTGACATCTGTAATGGCCGGCGGTGTTTGTCTTTCGCCAGTGACATCTGTACCGGCAGGTTGTGTTTGTCTTACACCAGTGACATATGTACCGGCCGGCTGTGTTTGTCTTACACCAGTGACATCTGTACCGGCGGAGCTGTGTTTGTCTTACACCAGTGACATCTGTAATGGCCGGCGGTGTTTGTCTTTCGCCAGTGACATCTGTACCGGCAGGCTGTGTTTGTCTTACACCAGTGACATCTGTACCAGCGGGGTTTGTTTGTCTTACACCAGTGACATCTGTACCGGCAGGCTGTGTTTGTCTTACACCAGTGACATCTGTAATGGCCGGCGGTGTTTGTCTTTCGCCAGTGACATCTGTACCGGCAGGCTGTGTTTGTCTTACACCAGTGACATCTGTACCGGCGGGCTGTGTTTGTCTTACACCAGTGACATCTGTACCGGCGGAGTGTGTTTGTCTTACACCAGTGACATCTGTACCAGCGGGGTTTGTTTGTCTTACACCAGTGACATCTGTACCGGCGGGGTGTGTTTGTCTTACACCAGTGACATATGTACCAGCGGGGTGTGTTTGTCTTACACCAGTGACATATGTACCGGCCGGCTGTGTTTGTCTTACACCAGTCACATCTGTACCGGCGGGGTGTGTTTGTCTTACACCAGTGACATCTGTACCAGCGGGGTGTGTTTGTCTTACACCAGTGACATCTGTACCGGCGGGCTGTGTTTGTCTTACACCAGTGACATCTGTACCGGCGGGCTGTGTTTGTCTTACACCAGTGACATCTGTACCGGCGGGGTGTGTTTGTCTTACACCAGTGACATCTGTACCAGCGGGGTTTGTTTGTCTTACACCAGTGACATCTGTACCGGCGGGCTGTGTTTGTCTTACACCAGTGACATCTGTACCGGCGGGGTTTGTTTGTCTTACACCAGTGACATCTGTACCGGCGGGGTGTGTTTGTCTTACACCAGTGACATCTGTACCAGCCGGCTGTGTTTGTCTTACACCAGTGACATCTGTACCGGCGGGGTTTGTTTGTCTTACACCAGTGACATCTGTACCGGCGGAGTGTGTTTGTCTTACACCAGTGACATCTGTACCGGCGGAGTGTGTTTGTCTTACACCAGTGACATCTGTACCGGCGGAGTGTGTTTGTCTTACACCAGTGACATCTGTACCGGCGGAGTGTGTTTGTCTTACACCAGTGACATCTGTACCGGCGGGCTGTGTTTGTCTTACACCAGTGACATCTGTACCAGCGGGGTTTGTTTGTCTTACGCCAGTGACATCTGTACCGGCAGGTTGTGTTTGTCTTACACCAGTGACATATGTACCGGCCGGCTGTGTTTGTCTTACACCAGTGACATCTGTACCGGCGGGGTGTGTTTGTCTTACGCCAGTGACATCTGTACCGGCGGAGTGTGTTTGTCTTACACCAGTGACATCTGTACCGGCGGAGTGTGTTTGTCTTACACCAGTGACATCTATACCCGCGGGCTGAGGGCACAGTGGCAAGAAATGGGTCAACTAGAGGTTTTAATAGTGGAGGTTTTGAAAAAAAAATTAATTGCATGGGTCAGTGTGGAGACGTCTATTTTCTGTTATTGCGCGTGTTAGGTCCCGCTTGTCCAGGTTTCAGTTCTGAAAGCAGATCACAACTTTCCACTGCGGTTGTTGGGAATCTATACCTCAGACTCTCAGTCAGTGGCCGCATGGACACCCGCAGTTTGAGGCACTGGTATTAATCCATCTGTTCACTGCCGAGAAAATGGAACACCACCCAACTGCAAGAGGTATAGATCCTCATGAGCTCCCGCAAATGCGGGGGCTCATGAGGATCTATGCCTCTTGCTGACACCCCCTTCAATCCACGTTCCTTGCACGCTTGAGGTTTTGTGACGTTGATTTAACACAGATTTCAGAAACCGAGTCTGCGTCCACTGCAGGTGAAGGGGTTAACCCTTTGCATGTCGGGAGCGGTTTTAGTCGCGATGACTCCTGCAGGAATCATCGCGACTAAATTAATTTTTTTCTCTGCTGAAAATTACGCACCCAAAATTAACCAGATTTCGCTGGATTAGTCCGTCAAAAAAACACAAAACAGCTGTTAACGAGTTTAAACCCCCAACGGGCAGGATAATTTGAGTTATTCAAGAATCAAGTTAAAGTCAGTATGTTAAGCCTCTTTATCTAAGAAAAGACAGTAGGTAAATAGGTTTTTTTTTTTTTTTTTTTTTTTTTTTTTTTTTTTTTTTTTTTTGTTGACCGGCTTTTAGTATGAAAGTGAAGAATTCAAGATATTTATACACTTTCATATATGTCATTACTCTCAGCTCAATCATGAGGGCTGTCTGCGTGAATGAATACGTCTTTCCCATTCAGTGTCAACTACAGGATAAATATCAACCATGGCAGCTCACGGTTGGTACCTGATTAGCTTGGCGCCTGGAAAGGCGCCAAGCTAACCAGGCACCAACCTTGAGCTGTAATGGTCGAGTTATCTCTTTCGTTGCTCCAAGCAGATATTTTGAAATTGAAACCAGTTGGGTGGTGTTCAATTTTCTCGGCAATGAATAGATGGATGATTCATGCAGGTTAGCCTCACCTATCTGGTTTGTGATTAATCATCGCGACTAAAACCTCTCCCGACACCCAAAGGGTGTACAGTAGAACGCATGTGGTAGTGATCAGGGCGATCCAGGGAAACGACCCCTTCAGTGCCCCATTCAGGGGCTCACCCTAATGTCTTTTTTTAGATAAAGAGGCTTAACATACTGACTTGATTTTGATTCTTCAATAACTCAAACTGTCGTGCCCGTTGGGGGTTTATGCTCGTTAATGGCTGTTTTGTGGACGGACTAATCATAGTCCAGCGAAATCTGTTTAATTTTGGGTGCGTAATTCTCACCAGAGAAAAAAAAAAAAATCTGTACCCAGTTCTTGACTGCGGCAAAAGCCATACATCTCATTATGCGTACATTTCTTGACTTGGGCAAAAAAATTAGTTTTTTTTTTTTTTTTTTTTTTTTTTTTTTTTTTTTTTTTGGCCGGCTTTTAGTACGAAAGTGAAGAATTCAAGATATTAATACACTTTCATACGTCATTACTCTCAGCTCAATCATGAGGGCTGTCTGCGTGAATTAATACGTTTTTCACACCCAGTGTCAATTACAGGATAAATATCAACCATGGTAGCTCAAGGTTAGTGCCTGATTAGCTTGGCGCCTGGAAAGGCGCCAAGCTAATCAGGCACTACCCTTGACCTAGCATGGTCGAGTTATCTCTTGCGTTGCTCCAAGCAGATATTTTAAAATTGAAACCAGTTACCTCTGTAAGTGAGAAGAAAAAGTCTATCTGAAACGTTAGACATTTGATGAATTACTACTTAAAAGCCGTCAAACCAACACCTAGAGTAGAATATTCACAGATCTATATTCCTTAATCTGTTAATTATTTCTCTATTATCTTCCTCTATGACACCTCAGTGGCGGTGTCCAGGCGTGAATTCATTCGTTCATGAACTGTTGATTAATCTGTAAGGAAGTCTAGTTTGCTTGGGGAGGGGGTAGGGCCACGGGTGATAACCAGGCAGTACGGTGTATTCTGCGTTGTTTGAACACGTAAGACAGAAACATAGTGCTGCTAATGTTTATTACACTTCGTAACGCAGGTTTGAACATCGTACAGCATGCTTGAACATCGTACAGCATGCTTAAACATCGTACAGCATGCTTGAACATCGTACAGCATGTTTGAACATCGTACAGCATGTTTGAACATGGTACAGCATGCTTGAACATCGTACAGCATGCTTAAACATCGTACAGCATGCTTGAACATCGTACAGCATACTTGAACATCGTACAGCATGTTTGAACATCGTACAGCATGTTTGAACATCGTACAGCATGTTTGAACATCGTACAGCATGTTTGAACATCGTACAGCATGCTTGAACATCGTACAGCATACTTGAACATCGTACAGCATGTTTGAACATCGTACAGCATGTTTGAACATCGTACAGCATGTTTGAACATCGTACAGCATGTTTGAACATCGTACAGCATGCTTGAACATCGTACAGCATGTTTGAACATCGTACAGCATGTTTGAACATCGTACAGCATGTTTGAACATCGTACAGCATGTTTGAACATCGTACAGCATGTTTGAACATCGTACAGCATGTTTGAACATCGTACAGCATGTTTGAACATCGTACAGCATCTGCAACATCGTACTGATCGCGCGCTCTTAACTGATTCAACCCGACGGCCGTATTACCCAATTTTTGGAGGCGTCATCTAATGACTATGCATCCGTTGCAGGAGATGGATCGACCATGATAATTCAAGGGCAGTGACAGATTAGCTTGGCGCCTGTAGGCGCCAAGCTAATCTGGCACTACCCTTGAATTATCATGGTCGATCCATCTCCTGCTGTAGTGCGTCAGGTCTGATTGGGTTAGCGCAACGTTTGCTAAATCTGATCCTTGATATGCAAAGATTAGCTGTATTTGTGATGACAAAGACCAAACATCTGCTTCTTCAGTATTTGTATACAAGCCACGGAGCGAAAATATAATCAAATCGATGCACGTACGAAAACACGGCTGGAAACGTGGTTCAGGTCTCCCCTCGTGGGGCTTGGATGACGGTTGGTGGGGGACTGGACCTGGAGAGAGTTGAGCAGAGAGGGTCGGCGGATACACGTGTGTGTGTGGCGTGGGGTGGGTTGCAGGAGCTTAGACCACCTTCTAACTGATAATTACAATCGAGGAGCCGAGACGCCGATTAAAAGAGAGAGCTTCACAGAGTAACAGATGACCTCGTCTAGGGCATTAATTATTTCAAGAAGCGGACCCGAGAGATGTCTGAAAGTACGACAACACTTGCCTAATAGAAATATCGCAGCCTCAGGTCAAGATTCATGAGTCTGGAATCGTGGATTCTGGAGTTTAGCATCATTTGTCACTACGATCTGGCCCTCGTATATCACGAACGGAACATCGAAACACATTAGCCTGCATTAATTGTGACCTTGCCTCAGTGAGAGTTTTTTTGTTGCTAAATTAACCCTCTTGTGCATGCAGACACCGGTACTGTTACAGTACCATTGGTTGCATGCTGAAGAGGGTCAAACGACAGTAACTAACTTTGCCAACTTGCGAAAAAGCGATCTTTCAGACAGTCGGGACTGGAGACTACATTGATAAAACAGAAAAGGATGTGCACTCAGTAACGGATCATGGATCATTTCGTCTGCAACACCAGCAACCCCGTAGACATGTCTCGAAAACTCAAGTAACTTTCTTTGACTTAGATGCAGAGGGACATAAATGGGACCAGCCCTTGACAGCAAACGGCATATATTCTCCTGAGCCACTGCTGTTGCGGGGGCACATGAGCGTCTATGCCTTTTGCGAAAGTAGGTGGTTGTGTTAGAAACTGTGTCTGGAATATTAAGCTATACAGGATACATTTGTACCTTAATCTTGCCTCGGAGTCGCAGACGAATGTGATTTGTAACTCTACTTTATTTTCTTTCAAAAAAAGAAAGTAAGAAAGAAATGATAACACGAGAATTGTGTAGAGAAGTAAGCAAGGGACGGACCCCAGGAAATATATCCTTCCGGATTGTATCTCAGGCCCAAAGTCACAATACCGCAGACTTGTGTAAACTCTGGTGATTGGTCTAGTCTCTTATACTTTTAGAGCACACATAATGGATAATCCGTTTTTACTTTGGACCCTAGACCAATTTAGAAGTGTCCTGTACTAATTAATACTAAAATATATAATAAATAAATAAATAAATAAATACATAAATAAAATAACAAAAAACCCAAATAAATAAAAATACAAAAATAAATAAACAATAAATGAACAAGGTTTAACAAAAAATCCAGTAAAAGTACTTTTCCAGGTACTTCAAGGACAGTTAACTTAAGTGGCAAAATTCCTTTGATTATTTGTTATATAGTAAATTATTATATTGCACATTTCAACTCAGCATGTTCCAAACAGTGACGCGAAACGAGTGGTCCAATCCGGTCTAGCCAACATGTCGCCAAAGCAAACTAAAGGTCGTCGCTTTATCAGCAATCGTGGTAAAAAGCTCTGCAAAAATAACGCGGATCGAATCCAAAATCCAGTCCACCACTATCTTTCCGCTTCTCTGAGTCTCCGCCGTAGACAAAGACTTAAACCTCGCTGATTTCCTTGTCATGCGGAGCGGAGTTGTAAGATACCGACGAAAGGACAGCGAGGGAAATTGTTGGGCTGGCAAAATTAACACGAGGCATATATTCTCATACACCCCTGCGACTGCACGGGTATATGACAATCTATGCCTCATGCAGATGGAAGGCGCTGGCTGATTGATCAGTGGGACGCAAGGGGAGGTCAGCATGAGCCCAAGGGGTATAACTCTATCTCCACACCGGTGTTCGGATTGCGATTCTTTCTCCCCAATGATGAGTCCTCATCAGGTCGTCTTGAGAGAAGAGGATTGCAGAGCGAGGCAGGGGGGTGGGGGTGGGGGTGGGGGAGGGGACTGGGGGGTGGGGGTGGGGGAGGTGACTGGGGGGTGGGGGTGGGTGGCTGGTTGAGGTGTGATGGTGGTTGTAGTTAAGTCCTGTTATATTATTAGCAGTGTGGCCGTGTCCTTTATGACCGCTACACAATTTAAGTTGCAACATCTGGTAACCGAAGTGAAACACAAAGGTGTAGTAATGCAATTAAAATGCTAAGATTGTCGAGAAAACATATGAACACAACGGAGAAAGAAACTTTGTTTCTTCTCACTCACAAGATAAGTAGCGACTGAAAACTTGTTTGTCTATTTTAAAAGGTGTTTTACCCGAAATATAATAATAATAATAATAATAATAATAATAATAATAATAATAATAATAATAATAATAATAATAATAATAATAATAATAATAATAATAATAATAAAACTCTTCTGTCACGCAATATCCCCACATGAAAGACTCAGAGCAATTTACATCTAGATAATCTAAATGAAATTAACTAAATAAAGTACGACAGCAGACAAATACACTCATTCATAAGTACAAGTGCACATTCACACAATACTAAAATAATCAACATAAAACATTTCAAGAAGTGATCAGATATATAGATTGGAAAACGTACGTTTTATCAATCCATTTCAAAGGCCAAATTGAAAAAGAAATATTAATAAATTGTATTATAACTGACATTTCTAAGCGTGTTTCTTTCTCCGTTTGGTTCTTCTCGTCATTTTACACGCTTGGCAGTCACCTTTTTTTGGTCTGGATGTCGAGAAAACAGACATCTTTGACTTTTTGAGTGACATTTACTGCGTAAAATTCAGGAGAATGCTAACATTCTGAGAAAAGATATGGCTTACACGTTTAGTTTATAAACATCACGTTGTGACATTTTGGATAATGAATTTCGGTGCTGGTGGTGATGGTTGGGGTGGGTGGATGGGGGTGGCTGTGGTTGGGGGGAAAGGGGGGAGGTGAAGTGTGAGGAGGAGTGTGTGTGTAGAGATGCTGAGCACAACATACGTGCACTCGATAACTCGGGCAAGAAGAAACGCGCGATAGTCTTTCTATAACAGACTAAATCTGCATCCAGTTCGTTCGTTAAATCCAGTTTAATGTCCCACTGGCACAAAGTGATCGGGGACTAAATCTGCATCCAGTAGTTACAGAAAACATGTGCTATGCATTAGCTCATTCGGCCCCGACACACCACAGCAAGACATGGATCGAGCATGATAGTTCAAGGGTGGTGCCAGAATAGCTTGGCGCCCATAGGCGCCAAGCTATTCTGGCACCACCCTTGAACTATCGTGCTCGATCTGTCTCTATAATTCCGCCGTGAGATGGCCTTAGTTGACTGCTCGGCGTTAAACCCAAATAACTAATTAACTGTCTCTAGAATTGTCATACAGTCCTTCAGAGGGCAACTTCAATGTTTGGAGATTTCGGTCTTGGGGTAGAATGAGTTAAATAATACGTGGCACACAAATGCGTGAGCGCAACTCTTAGTAGATTTTTAAATCTTAATTTTATTTTTTAAAATTTCTTTCGAAATGTTTTAGTGTGGGCCCTACTGTGCAAGAAAGATAGGTTGTCGGCCGAGGTCGCATCTCCGATGATTGTGAACAACTGCGTTTCTAGAGACAGTCACTCAGTCAGCACCTACCATCTGCAAGTGGATTAGATTCTCATGAGCCCCTGCCGTAGCAGGGGCTCATGAGAATCTATGTCTCTTGCTGGTTATGGGTTCATGTTAAAAATCTATGCCTTTTGTTGTCGATGAACACCCCAGAGAATTTGTGTCTAGTGCTGGGCTTTGGTTTCCCCCGCGCCTCCCCGCCCCCCGCCCTCCCGCCCCCCCCCCTCCCGCCCCCCCCTCCCGCCCCCCCTCTCGTCTGCAAGAGACATAGATTCTCGCGAGCCCCCGCGTGACTTATGTCTAGTGTTGGCAGGAATCTCTCTCTCTCTCTCTCTCTCTCTCTCTCTCTCCTCTCTCTCTCTCTCTCTCGTTTCTTTTTTTAACCCATATCATACTAAGGCTAACAGCTTCAAATTTGTTCACTGATTATGCAAGCTACGTGATAGTACTTACAGATAAGGATGTATAGACCAGTGGCTTTAGTTCAAGGCTGGTGCCAGAATAGCTTGGCGCCTAGAGGCGCCAAGCTATTCTGGCACCACCCTTGAACTATTTTAGACAAACTTATTTCACACACTGGTGTATTCCGAATGATAAGGGTTATACCATCTGTACCTGACCTCAGACAGAGGAAGTACCAGTGAATAAAGAGGAAACGAGGAGCCAGGGAGTGAGTGGGAAGTGCTTTCCTGTCGGTTGTGCTAAGGAGCATTGATTAAATGCATGACCTGATTTTCCAAATGAGGGGTGTGTGTTTCTGACAAGTACGCGGTGGGTCAAGGGGAGATCGATGCCACCCTGTAACCAGTACACCCGCGTGAAATTGGACAGGGGATGCGGGGTGAGAGGGGAGGGGGACGGTTAAGGGAGGGAAACAGGGGAGACGAGGAGAGAAAAAGTCATTAGGGCTTATCTCCACGTACGCAGCGGCGACTGTCACGCAGAGGCGACTGTCTCACAGCGGCGACTGTCCACAACGACGAGGAGAAAAGTGATACAGGCGTGCATGTGTGATATAGTTTGTTGTGATCGTGGTCGAATCGCTTAGCTCATTAAGACCTGGCACACAACAGAAGATGGATCGACCATAATAGTCTAAGGGTGGTGCCAAAATAGCTTAGCGCCTCTAGGCGCCAAGTTATCCTGACTCTACCCTTGGAACTACCGTGGTATTGGCCGCTGTATCGTAAAGTGTAATATTGCTCTCAGAAGACCACTTCCAAATTTAACGCATTCAGTCCGACGCACGTATTTCCCAAATTGTGGAGGCGTCATCTAACTACTATGCACCTGTTGCAGGAGATGGATCGACCACGATAGGCGCCAAGCTAATCTGGCACTACCCTTGAATTATCATGGTCGACCCATCTCCTGCTGTAGTGCGTCAGGGCTGAATGCACTAAGAATTTCGTCTTTAAAAGGAACAGTATGTTACAGTGGGATGGAAGCTGGAGTTAAAGCCCCCCTGACCAGACAATTACACTTACATTGACAAGCTGGTTTCAGGTTTTTATCAGACAAATTTCAAAACACGTGCATGTCCCCGAGATTTAGCAGGCCTGTTTGTGACATGTTCGTTTTTCACTGCAACCGGAACAGAATAAGCAATAAGACAAAACACGCCTCAGACACGATTATAGTTTGTAATTTGTTTTTCAAGTAAAGTCAGTTTAAATTTTTTTTATTTGTTCATTTATTTATTAATTAATTAATTAATTTATTTATTTACTTATTATTATAGTTTGCAAGTGCTATTTTCTTCAAATACACGTGCCAGTACTTGCACACTTATTTTTTTGTTTGTTTGTTTATTTATATATTTATTTATTTATTCATTTATTTAATTTTCATCTTATATACAAAATATATACAATACAAAATATTTTTAGAGGTGGAACCCTAAAATAGAAAGTTCCAATTTGGACCTGAAGACCTGATAGTTCAAGGGTGGTGCCAGAACAGCTTGGCATCCCACAGGGTGCCAAACTGTTCTGGCACTACCCTTGAACTATCATCTTCGATCGATATTTTTTTGTAGTGTGTCAGGACTGAAAGTGTTAATATTACTGTTAAGTGCCGCATTACATCGTGTGCTAGGACATGATTGTTCTCCAGGGACAATAGCTGCAGAATGGCCCCAAGCGTCATACCCCTCAGTGTGTCCATTTCTGGCTGGCTTAACTCAGTCGAGACGTGCCGCCTACGGATACGCGGCTTATGCCGCTTATCCGGAGGCAGCTCGTCTCGAATGAGTTAAAAGGAAAAGGGCGACATAAGCCTACACGCTTCACACTTTAAGTGAGGAAATATCGACGATCATGGGCACTTTAAGCTCCGTGTAAAGGCTAAGTGCCTGTTTTGTGCAGGAGAAAGAGGGCATCAAAGGCGCGACACAAATCAATAAATTGAACGATTATGCCACCCGACCTTTTCAGGAACATGTATTGAGCCGGTTATTATGACCAAGTTCTGGCCCGGGCTTAAAGGCTTAGAATGGGAAGAAAGAATAGAAGTAAAAACATAGAAGGAAAGGAAGAAGAGAATAGAAAGAGGCAAAAAAAAAAAAAAAAAAAAAAAAAAAAAAAAAAAAAGAAGAAGAAGAGGGAGAAAGGGAAAATAGAATGTAGCACCGAGTTCAATATAAATAAAGGAAGGGGAAAAAACAAACAAAGTGACCTGAATCAATTGCCTCTATCGCCTACGTCCATTTTCGACTCTCACACATTAACTCATTCGCGACCTGCCGCATCCGGATGCGCGGCTTATGTCGCGCATCCGGATGCGGCTGGCCGCGAATGAGTAAACCCATTAACTGCCAGGGCTAGTAGAACGCCACCCAACTACAACAGACATAAACCCTCATCAGCCCCTGCAGTCGCCGATGATTCTTTATGTTTCTTGTTAGTTCTATGTTCTTTGTGTTTCTTGTTAGTTTTATGTTCTTTGTATTTTTTGTTAGTTCTATGTTCTTTATGTTTCTTGTTAGTTTTATGTTCATAATGTTTCTTGTTAGTTTTATGTTCTTTATGTTTCCTGTTAGTTCTATGTTCTTTATGTTTTTGTTAGTTCCATGTTTTTTATGTTTCTTGTTAGTTCTATGTTCTTTATGTTTCTTGTTAGTTCTATGTTCTTTAAGTTTCTTGTTAGTTCTATGTTCTTTATGTTTCTTGTTAGTTCTATGTTCTTTATGTTTCTTAGCCCACCCGGGTCTGCCCTGGGGGACTTGGGTGGGGCTAGGTATTTTTTAGTTCCCAGGGTCACCCTGGTCAGCCCCACTGGGTGGGTTTTTCTCTCTATTCTGGGGCATGTGTTTCTGTCTACCCTTTGTCCATTCACCTGTATTTGCCTTTTTTAAACTCTCCCTACTGTCTGCACTGCCTGTAGCTCTTGATATTGGATGTGTGTTGCTAAATGGTCTTAGCTTTATTTAGGCCCCACGTGTTAGGTTTATTTAACGTATTTGACCGGCTGGCGACACTACATTCAATGTTCTGTTTTTTTCACAAGCAGTGCAGGCACGTCCTGAGAAAGCCTTGTTGCTGTCGGGACGTTAAGCAATGTACAATCAATCAATCAATCTTTATGTTTCTTGTTAGTTCTATGTTCTTTATATTTCTTGTAGTTCTATGTTCTTTATGTTTCTTGTTAGTTCTATGTTCTTTATGTTTCTTGTTAGTTCTATGTTCTTTATGTTTCATATTAGTTCTATGTTCTTTATGTTTCTTGTTAGTTCTATGTTCTTTATGTTTCTTGTTAGTTCTATGTTCTTTATGTTTTTGTTAGTTCCATGTTTTTTATGTTTCTTGTTAGTTCTATGTTCTTTATGTTTCTTGTTAGTTCTATGTTCTTTAAGTTTCTTGTTAGTTCTATGTTCTTTATGTTTCTTGTTAGTTCTATGTTCTTTATGTTTCTTGTTAGTTCTATGTTCTTTATATTTCTTGTTAGTTCTATGTTATTTATTTTCTTGTTAGTTCTATGTTCTTTATGTTTCTTGTTAGTTCTATGTTCTTTATGTTTCATGTTAGTTCTATGTTCTTTATGTTTCTTGTTAGTTCTACGTTCTTTATGTTTGTTGTTAGTTCTGCGTTCTTCATGTTTCATGTTAGTTCGATGTTCTTTATGTTTTATGTTAGTTCTATGTTCTTATGTTTCATGTCAGTTCTATGTTTTTTATGTTTCTTGTTAGTTCTATGTTCTTTATGTTTCCTGTTAGTTCTATGTTCTTTATGTTTCTTGTTAGTTCTATGTTCTTTATGTTTCATGTTAGTTCTATGTTCTTTATGTTTCATGTCAGTTCTATGTTTTTTATGTTTCTTGTTAGTTCTATGTTCTTTATGTTTCCTGTTAGTTCTATGTTCTTTATGTTTCTTGTTAGTTCTATGTTCTTTATGTTCCATGTTAGTTCTATGTTCTTTATGTTTTATGTTAGTTCTATGTTCTTTATGTTTCTTGTTAGTTCTATGTTCTTTATGTTTCATGTCAGTTCTATGTTTTTTATGTTTCTTGTTAGTTCTATGTTCTTTATGTTTCCTGTTAGTTCTATGTTCTTTATGTTTCTTGTTAGTTCTATGTTCTTTATGTCTGCGTTTGATCCCATTTACATCAGTGTCTTCACGCAAATGTCGGTCAGCGTGCAGTGGGTTCAGACGCGAAATTCGCGATCACCGGCTTCGAAGGGGTTAACCCTTTTAGCCCCGGATCCCTACCTCAGGAGATGGCTTGACCATGATAATTCAAGGGTAGTGCCAGATGAGCTTGGCGCCTTTCAGGCGCCAAGCTCATCTGGCACTACCCTTGAATCATCATGGTCAAGCCATCTCCTGCAACTGGTACTAGTCGTTAGGCAACACTTCCAAAAATTTGAGATAAACTGACCTTGGGGCTAAAGGGTTAATAAAGGTCATGCCTTCAGTTGCATCTCCCTCATCCGAAAGACAATTTGCAAAGTGTGTACTTGTGTAGCGTTTCATGTTTGCAACGTCTAATCTTCAATTGCAGAGTCTAATCTTCCCTTTCTTTCCAAGATTCTGGAGAAAGTTGTGCTGAGTCAGCTCATGTCACATCTCAGTAGTAATGATTTACTTGAACTGTATCAATCTGCATATCGAAGAAATCACAGTACTGAGACAGCATTGCTTCACATTACCAATAGCCTGCTTACACATGCTGACGTCGGACATGTCTCTTTGCTATCATTATTAGACCTGTCTGCGGCGTTTGACACGCTGGATCATGGGATTCTTTTAGAACGCCTACGCGTGTCTTTTGGTATTTCCGGTCCAGCGCTGTCATGGCTCAGGTCTTACCTTTTTGAAAGATATCAGTCTGTATGTGTGAATGGGATCATGTCTCAGCCTGTGCTTTTGAAGTATGGTGTCCCACAGGGGTCAGTTTTGGGTCCTCTGCTGTTCTCTCTGTACACTAAGCCAGTTTCCCGAATCATCAGCCAGAATAGTTGTGAGTATCACAAGTATGCTGATGACACTCAGATCTCTAAGTCTGACCATCCTGGTAAACTGCAGACCATTGTCTCCAATGTGGAGAAGTGTATAGTTGAAGTCAAAGACTGGATGACTTGCAACAGACTCAAGTTAAATGATGATAAAACAGAGAGCATGCTTGTTGGTACTCGAGCTAGAACATCCGCCTCCAGCTGTGATCATATTTCCATAGGTGGCCAAGACATTTCTTTCAAATCCTATGTAAAAAATCTGGGTGTATTCCTGGATTCAAGTTTATCGATGGAAAAACAGGTTAGCCATCTTTGCCGCACTGCCTACCTGGAGCTCCGCAGAATAGGCATGATCAGATGCTTTTTGACAGAAAAGGCTACTGCCCAGCTCGTATGCTCTCGCATTCTATCCCGTCTAGATTACTGTAATTCCCTCCTTGCTGGTATCTCATCTGATCAACTCACTCGCATTCAGCGTATCCAGAATAATGCAGCCCGGTTAGTCCTTCGCAATAAACGTACTGATCATGTCACACCACTGCTAAAGCATCTCCACTGGCTACCTGTCAAACAGAGAATAGAGTACAAGCTGGCCACTTTTCATACAAACACTATGACAATACGCTTCCTGCATATCTGTCTTCTTCCCTTGCCTCACACAATCCTAGTAGAAGTCTACGCTCAAGCTCACAAAAACTGCTTGTTCAGCCCAGAGTCAGCCTAAAAACTGCTGGTGCCCGTTCTTTCAGTTATCAGGCCCCTCACGTCTGGAACTCACTTCCACTGCATGTCCGTCTTTCCCCTACCCTGTTGACCTTCAAAACAAATTTGAAGACCCATCTTTTCCAGGTAGCATATCAAGATTAGCTTAGTCTGGATGTGCTGCCTGGAAATGTTGGTTGTTTCCCCATGTTGATAGGCTGTGTGTGTGTGTGTGTGTGTGTGTGTGTGTGTGTGTGTGTGTGTGTGTATGTGTGTGTGTGTGTGTGTGTGTGTGTGTGTGTGTGTGTGTGTGTGTGTGTGTGTGTGTGTGTGTGTGTGTGTGTGTGTGTGTTTCGTGTTAGGAATGCGCCTACATGGTGCGAGCAGATGTTTATTTAAAGAGTGAGTGCGTTCTAATTTTTCTCCTTTTTAATATTTTTTTGTGTGCTGTAAAGCGCTCCGAGCTTGCTGTTCGTGGGGAAGGGCGCTATATAAAAACTATGTATTATTATTATTATTAACGTAAAGGGTTTTCAACCTCTATTTTCTGTTTTCTTGAAAACGGGGGTTTAGCCCGAAATATAAATACACTGTGAGCTGTACTTGTCTTCAACGTACTGAGCGCGTTTCTTTCTGCGTTGAGTTATTCTCTGCATCTCACACGCCTGTTAGTCACGTGTTCAATCTGGACTTGTATACGTTTTCACGTATGATATGCTATGTTGGTTTCCTGACGTCTCAGCGAGACTTGTAATGCACACAGTTTAGAGGCTATGTTGCTTTTGAAAAAAAAAAAAAAGTTCTTTGGAAAGGATACGCCGATGCGTACATTTTGCTAGGGTCGAAAAGCACTTTAATCCGTATCACAATCCAAGTGCAGGAGACGTAGTTCGTCATAAGCCCCCGCAGCTGCGTGGTCTCAAGCTCATGAGGATCTATGCTTCTTGTTGAGACCGCTTTCTACCCACGTTGCTTGAACGGCCGGAGCTCTTTGGCTTTTAATTAACTCATTCTACCCCAGACAGCGAAATCCCCAAATGTTGCCGTTGTCCTCTGCATTGCATTGCAGTGCAGGACACATATCGACCATGATAGTTCAAGGGTGATGCCAGAATAGCTTGGCGCCCATAGGCGCCAAGCTATTCTGGCATCCCCCTTGAACTATCATGGTCGATCCTTATCTTGCTGTGGTGTGTCTGGGGTAGAATGAGTTAACACGGATTTCAGAAACACGGTCTGCGTCCGCTGGCGTTGACGAGGTTAACTCATTCGCGACCAGCCGCATCCGGATGTGGCTGGCCGCGAATGTGTTAAGAAAAAACTTCGACAAATATTTACTTTAGTGCTTCTCTGATTAGCAGTCCATAGCCAACGACCCCCCCCCCCCCCCCCCCCCCACGAAATATTTACTTTAGTGCTTCTCTGATTAGCAGTCCATAGCAGCCGACGCCCCCCCGCCCCCCCCCCCCCCCCCACGAAATATTAACTTTAGTACTTCTCTGATTAGCAGTCCATAGCCAACGGCCCCCCCCCCTCCTCCCCCCCCCCCCCCCCACGAAATATTAACTTTAGTGCTTCTCTGATTAGCAGTCCATAGCCAACGGCCCCCCCCCCCCCCCACACGAAATATTAACTTTAGTACTTCTCTGATTAGCAGTCCATAGCCAACGGCCCCCCCCCCCCCCCCCCCCACGAAATATTAACTTTAGTGCTTCTCTGATTAGCAGTCCATAGCCAACGGCCCCCCCCCCCCCCCCACGAAATATTAACTTTAGTGCTTCTCTGATTAGCAGTCCATAGCCAACGGCCCCCCTCCCCCCCCCCCCCCCCCCCACGAGATATTAACTTTAGTACTTCTCTGATTAGCAGTCCATAGCCAACGACCCCCCCCCCCCCCCCCCCCACGAAATATTAACTTTAGTACTTCTCTCTGATTAGCAGTCCATAGCCAACGACCCCCCCCCCCCCCCCCCCCACGAAATATTAACTTTAGTACTTCTCTGATTAGCAGTCCATAGCCAACGACCCCCCCTCCTCCCCCCCTCCTCCCCCCCCCCCCCACGAAATATTAACTTTAGTACTTCTCTGATTAGCAATCCATAGCCAACGACACCCCCCACTTCCCCCTCCCCCCACCCCCACACGGCACACACCCGCTTCCATTCCCCGTCTAAAACGAAAAAAAAAAACCCCAAACACAACAAACCCAAACCCGAACAGAAAAGACGACGAAAAGAAGAAAAACAGAAGGAAAATTGGAACAGACAAAAAAGACAAAAACTAGAGGAGACAGAAGGAACGGGAGAGACGTACAAACCAGTAGAATGACCTTTCAAGCTTAAGGTGATAGCATTTCCACACCGGCTACAATTAAGGCTGTTGTTTCAGTCGGATAAAGATTTTAAAAAGTCGGTCAGTTCTTTAAGTTTCAGTGCCACTTGAGTGAGATTGATAGATCCATTATATCTTAGGGGGTCGTGCCTGATTTGTTTAGCACCTCATGAACTTAAAAGTATCCCTTTGACTGTCGGTAGCGTATTTTTGTCGAGGTGATTCCTACAGGAATCACCTCGACGAAATACGCTACCGACCACCAAGCACCACGCTACATAGTCAAGCACAATTGCCTCCCCCCCTTCCCCGCCCCCCTCGCATCCTTACAGGCCCTTGGCTAATCAGGCACTACATTTTTGAGCTACCATGGTGTGTGTGTGTGTGTGTGTGTGTGTGTGTGTGTGTGTGTGTGTGTGTGTGTGTGTGT
The DNA here is from genome assembly GCA_036245525.1 of Semisulcospira habei. Taxonomy (NCBI): domain Eukaryota; kingdom Metazoa; phylum Mollusca; class Gastropoda; family Semisulcospiridae; genus Semisulcospira; species Semisulcospira habei. The sequence continues at coordinate 208,601,453 of BTPG01000001.1, forward strand.
GTGTGTAGAGGTGTAGGTGTGTGTTTGTGAGTGGGTGGGTGGGTGGGCTGGGGTTATGGCTACGTATGTTATTCTTGCGTACAATAACACTTTGAATTGCGTTCTGTCCCCCACTCCCAAGGTTATTGGATCAACACGCAGCACTGGACTTCGTTATCTGCTGTGGGAGGTATGTGCAAAGCAGCGTCAGAAAGAAAAGCAAAAACTTTTAAGTAACACAATTTGTTTTTTTGGGGTCTGCGACTCTGCACCTTAGGCTGCATGATGTAAGGTCGAAAATAACAGGCCAATCACGTTTCACAACATGCTGGCGCGCCGAAGTTTTAACACTCAAACAGCTCATACAATTATGAGCTAAATGGAACGAGCAACACACACATATCCTATTGAGACCTCTGTACACTGAGAGGGCTCACGCAGATCTATGCATGTGTCTGGTGAATAGGTGGCGCCTTACGAAAGATTCCTAGTACACGGAGTCCATCTGGCCGAAGTGGGCCGCATTGGGCCCGCGCACTGTCGTGCGCGGGCCCACTGCGGCCCACTTCGGCCCGAGAGTCTTTATCCGACTGGGTTCCTGCGGCAAAACAGGAGAACATTGTGCAGACATTTGCTTGTAGTGGCACGTTACAAAGAAAAAACTTTCCTTGTTCACCTTTACACAGAAAATGTTTTGTCGTGTGAATTTTAAATCGAGTTAGCCGTAGTTCAGAAGCATTTGGTTTTTTTTTTTTTAGATTTGGGGTGAACGTAGAATTGCCCGTAACACAAGATGGTAATTTTATTGATGCCACTCGCAGGGCATTTTAATGGCGGTGAAACAGTATGAAATTAACAACGAAATTTCGAACCATGACCGCATAACAGGCGCGCATTAATACATGACGTCATCATACTTGTCCGCTGCACCTTTCTTCTCTTGTTTTCTGTTGCTTGTCGTGGTTTGCGTTACTTTTGCTGTTTGAACTCCCCGTGGAGGAGGCACGTGGAATAAAACTGCTCGATCTTGGGTTATCGGATAATGTTTTAGTGTAGGCGATTTGTGATGGGCGAAATACTATGTGGACCTTGCATTCTGACTGCACCAAATAGCAACACTTGACGAACAATCGCGAATAACCCACGCGACCCCTTTTGCCTAATATTATATGTTATTAGCAGCAAGGGTTTGCTACACTAGTCCTTGTAGGTCTGAGGGAGATCAACGTCACCAGCACAGAAGACCGAAGGACTGAGGGTACATTGTTACTTTGACCTCCCAAAGGTCTACAATGATCCGTGTAGCAAACCCTTGCTACCAATAACGTACATGTATTTGTTCTTATTTCTCCTTTATTTTTGAAAAAGAAAACCAAGCTGAAATCTTTTGACCTGGATCACATCAGACATGACTGATGTCAAAACAATAACCAAGCATACGTAGTAGATTTATGACGTAATATAAGATCTTTCATGACGTTGCCGTCTGCACTGTTTTGAACAACACTAAATAACTTTGTACTTTAGAACGTGTCGGCAGTGCTCTTTTATGAAATAAAACTGACATCACAAAGAGGGCTACAAAAAGTACGCCATTATTCTCTACAAGGGTTTTTGTAACGAGGTCACATGGTACGGTTTGTGCTAAAGGTATTGGTCGCCTGACGTAGGAATGAAAGCAATAAATAATATAAGCACCATGTTCACAGTGGGATTGGGCGCGTCCTCCTTTTATGCCTGATCTTTTTATGGGCTGGCGATTTGGTGCCACAAGAATAAGGTAAGGGCAGCTGAGCTTTTCTTTTTCTTCTCCCTTGTTTGTTATTTCAGCATGAACTTTGGCACGCTTCATGGCAGTTAGTTATTTGGGTTTAACGCCGAGCAGGCGACTAAGGCCGATCTCACGGCGGGACAAGCTTCATGTCACGACATTAACCCATGTAGTCTCAGCGCAATACAGAAGTAGATGGATCGACCATGATAAATCAAGGGTAGTGCCAGATCAGCTTGGCGCCGTTAGGCGCCAAGCTGATCTGGCACTACCCTTGAATTGTCATGGTCGATCCATCTCCTGTAGCTGGCGCATAGTCTTTTGGTGACACCTCCGAAATGGGTTAACTCATTCGCTCTGCATTTCGTCTGGAAATGTACTTGTACAACGGATGAATCAGTGTCACTGCTGTGTCAAATGCCGACAGAAATTCACTCGCGAAGGCTCAACGCCATTCCTGAATACCAGATGCGTGGCAACACACACGCGCACTGACATGTACGTACATTTTGTTCAGCTCTACACTTAAGCTCAATTTAAAACTCCACCATCTACGAAACACAGAGGTACATAGGAGCATCAAGCGGTACAGATCATCATGAGCCCCTGCAGTACAGGGGCTCATGAGGTTCTGTGCTTCTTGCAGATAAATGACATTTTCTGCATCGTCGAATAATAAAGAGGTCTGCTGCATTCCAGACAAGCGTTCTCTTAGCAGGCACTTGCGAGAAAATTGTCTTTTAAAGTTGTTTGGATAACCAGAAGGGGAGGCCATCATCAATTAAAAGATTATCACCAGAGATTTAAACAAAATTGTTTAAGTTGTGTAATACGAGCACTAAAGTGGTCGGTCAGAGTATATATATATATATATATATATATATATATATATATATATATATATATATATATATATATATATATATTATATATATATATATATATATATATATATATATATATATATATATATATATATATATATATATAAACAACCTCTGACCGACCACTTAGTGCTCGTATTGCACAACTTAAACCGGTTTTTTTTTTTTAAATCTCTGGTGATAATCTTTTAATTGACGATGGCCTCCCTTCTGGTTAACCAAACAACTTAAAAAGACAATTAAAAGTATATATATATTTAATTTTCAAACAAACGCATCGCCAAGCCAAAAGTGCACTCAATCAGAGTAGCTCCAAGTGACAATGTTACATTTCAATTCTGAGAGTAATCTGCAGTGCTAATGCCATGGCTTTCCATATAATTATATGAGGAGCCTGTACGGACACACTGCTGACCATAATTAGCTTTACAGTAGTTTCTGATCACAACGTTTTAGATTCATGACACAAGCTCCACGCTAGTATACATTAAAAACAATAATATGTATAATAAACCCATTCAGCCCTGAAACACTACAGCAGGAGATGGGTCGACCATGATAATTCAAGGGTACTGCCAGATGAGCTTGGCGCCGACAATCTGGCACTTCCCTTGAATTATCATGCTCGATTCATCTCCTGCAACTGGTGCATATTCATTAGATGACGCCTCCAAAATTTGTGAAATACGTTCGTCGGGTTGAATGAGTTAATGTTTACCAGCGTGAAGATTGTGTCATGAATCTAAAACATTGTGATCAGAAACGGCTGTAATGCTAGTTATGGTCAGCAGTGGGTCCTACGGTTGAAATAGGCTCCTTGTCAAACTACTCCATGTTGAGCTATAATATAGCTGAGGTTAACTCATTCGCGGCTAGCCGCACCCGGATGCGGCTTGCCGCGAATGAGTTAACTCCTTCGCTGGCAATGATCAGGACTTTCGCGACGAAACCCACTAAACACGGACCACAATTCTCGTGAAGAACACACATTTAATGGGACCAAAAATGGATATGAAGAAAACACAGTTAACAATGAAGAGACAAAAATCCTCATGAGCCCCCGCGACTGCGGGGGCTCATGAGGATTTATGTCTCTTGCAGATGGGTAGCGTTCGCATTGCCCCGGCCGTTAAACGCCCTCTACCGTAGTAGCTGTTCTAAGATACACTTCTGTAACAGATGGTTGCGAAACACTACACACAGGTCTAGCTACGATTCATTTACACACAGGAGAATCCAGTTCAGCACACGTCGTCTTTATGTCAAGTAACCTGACAATGATTCCACTCCGCTCTATAAATACAACGGTATCAGTACGAGAAACATCTAAAATTAGATTGACACGCTAACGGCTGTGCAGAATAAATAAGTGCGATTACGCGCGTGTGTTTGCTGCGTGTCCAAAATGCCGTTAAAGTTCATTAGGTGTGTCGACAAGGCATAATGAACACGAATGGCGCTGAAATGTGTCTTCAGATTTACGCGTAAAATGGTACTTTAAGGGGTTAGCGATAATTATCATGCAAACAATACCATTTTGAAAAGCGTGTAATCCTATAGTGGCATGCTGTGAGATTTGAGCTCGTGAAGCGTGTCGGCAAAGGAACCCTTTATTGCGAAACAATTATACAGTCGATACCTCTCAACGGCGCATTAAAAAAACATGACAATGTTCCGGCGTCAGCTGTCAAAATTAATTTGCACGCACGACCGCGCGGCGCAGCCTGCGCAGCCATTCTGTCAACACTCACAGTGATTACGCTTCCAGAACATTCGGGGATGCAGTGGCGGATCCGTTACATGGCGAGGGGTTGTCCAAATTTTTATTTAAAAAAATGTTGGACGTTTTCCCCTAAACGTTAATGACCGAGAAAATAGTGCTTCGCAGATCCTCACAATATCAGACAACAGGGTGGGGGCGTGTGAGAAAAAACGACAGCAGCTTGCAAGTCCAAAAGCATACCTTTTCCACTGGCCCAAAAAATAAACGATGAAAGGGGAGGGAGTGAGGTGGTGTGTGTGGGGGGCTACGCCGAACTTAGATGATAACAGCATAAGTTATGTGCACAAGTTATGTGCAACGTGTCCGACATCTCAGAGCATTGCAGAGGCAGAGTCAGGGAGAATTCTCCAGGGTTTTGGGACCCCCTCCACGTACTCCCTAGGAAAAAAAAAGAAATTGGAAAACAATCGATAAAAAAAAAAAATTATGTAAAGGGGCGAGGGAGGCGGAGTTCGGAACCCTTGGAAAAATGTCCCAGATCCGTCCCTGCTTTGTGCGACACCGTATTCAAGCTGTCAGCTGATTGCGAAACGTCAACATTGAGTTGTGCGCAATATTTCGTCTTGTTACCCCAGCTGTGCAGTTGAGCATTCTCATGTTCTATTGACCCTTGGCCGTCCGGAGCGTTTTTTTTTTTTTTTTGTCGCGATGATTCCTGTAGGAATTATGGAGACAAGAACCGCCACCGACAACCAAAGGGTTAACATCGGCTGTTCGTGCAAAAATTAACCCTACTGACGATACTGTTCAGCGTTAACCCCTTGCCGGTCACTGGAGGCCTATTTTGTTTCTGAAATATCTGTTCATACCATGACCGAAAGCCGCAAACTGCCAGGAACATGGATTCAAATCGGTCTCGGCAAGAGGTATAGATCCTCATGAGCCCCCGCAACTGCGGGGGCTCATGAGGATCTATACCTCTTGCAGGTGGGTGGCGTTCGTTTCTCCCCGGCAGTAAAGGGTTAAATACGCGTAAATCAACGTCTTTTGCGCCGAGAATAACCCGACGAAGAAAGAACCACGCTTCGAAATTACAGTTACACCCCAATTGTGGTGTAACTGTCTTTTCCAAGCGTGTTTCTTTCTTCCTTGGGTTGTTCTCTGCATTTTACACGCTTGGCAGTCACCTTTTGGGACTGGATTTCGTCTTTCCCACCGAACGCTGTCGTCAACAGCAATCAGGTGAGTTAACGGTCTCTTATTCCGAAATTCAAAACGAAGCAAGATCAGCACATTGCTTAAGTCTCTGAGTTTTTCGAGATTCAAAAACCTTGTGTCCCTGCCTCCTTTATTGGTGTATGGGAAAGAAGAAAAAAAACCCACATAAAGCACACACTATTTCATTCATTCATTTTTTTTTTTTTTTGTCTATGCTAGGGTGACACTTTTTTAGCGGATATTTTGATTTACGATTCATACTCACATACCTTGTTAGAACGCAGGCACATATTAACATTCTCCAGCGCATGTTCATATTAACCCATTCAGCCCTGACGCACTACAGCAGGAGATGGGTCGACCATGATAATTCAAGGGTAGTGCCAGATCAGCTTGGCGCCTGTCGGCGCCAAGCTAATCTGGCACTACCCTTGAATTATCATGGTCGATCCATCTCCTGCAACAGGTGCACAGTCGTTAGACGCCGCCTCCAAAATGTGCGAAATACGTGCGCCGGGCTGAATGAGTTAACCCATTACATCCCGAGGTTGATTGTGTACAATTTGCTTATTGTCCTATGAAGGCTGCATTACAGAGTAGGAGACAGATCGACTGTTTTTATTTGTTCAAGGGTGGTGCCAGAATAGCTTGGCGCCTCAGGCGCCAAGCTATTCTGGCACCACCCTTGAACTATCAGCCAAATTTATTTTTAAGCAACGGGTGTACCAGGATGAAAAGGGTTAACCGAGGCGCAGGCCAATCGGTGACGCTTACCTCTCATAGAATTGGGCATATTATCATCTAGTGATTGCTTGTGGTTTATTTACTCGGCAAAGCACATCACTGTCGACTGGACAACGAGCACGCATTTCCCTCTTTAGCTGAGATATCTCAGGGGAAATTTATCTAATTTATCTCCCAATCCCCTCCATCCATCATTCAATGAAGGCAATTGCATTTCCATTTACATCTATGACATGTCAGGACAACAGTCCATTTAATTTGCGTCCTCAGTGGACAATTGCCAATTGATGTTTGTGGTCAGTGACAGGTGTATTTTTTTTATTTATTTTGTTCTCAATTAATGTCACATTGATCCGTTACATTTTTCGTCTTGTAAAGAAATATATTGACCATTGGTTCAAGAAACGTTGATTAAAAACCCAAAACTGTTATAAAACATAGGGTATTAACACGCTAGCCCTTTTAAGTACCAGTGGGGGGGGGGGGGATTGATTAACCATGATAGTTCAAAGGGTAGTGCTAGAATAGCTTGGCGCCTTTCAAGGCGCCAAGCTAACCTGGCACTACCCTTGAACTGTCATGGCTAATCCATCTCCCACGGCTGGTAAACAGTCAATGTGGACGCCTTCCAAAGTTGCGAATGAAATGTTCAGGTGTGAGCGAGTTAATTTTCCATCAGTTAATCCATCAGAGTTTTTAGTTCCTCATTTTGTGGTTTATTTACGCACATCCTCATTTGCTAATCCATTTCTTAGAGGTGCATCTGTCTAATGCGTAACATTCTCCCTTCGCTGGCTGTTCTGTTGCCATTTCCTCAGTGGCAAAATAAAAGACGCAAAAAAAAAAAAAAAAAAAAAAAAAAAGAAAGAAAGAGTTCACAAGCATACGGAAAGGAGGCTTTGACTTTCAAACAAACTTTAAAAGAGGACACGTTGAAAATTTAAACGAGCCTTCAACGCACCTCCATCCTCCCCCCCCCCCCCCACAACACCACCACCACCACCTCCCCTCTCCCACACACTCCTCCTCCCCTCTCGATCCCTTTCCAGTAAAGCAGTATTGTGGCTTGGAGTAAAGCGCAGTTCTGACAGACAATAGTTCCACTGTGTCACGCCTGAAAAGCAACACGCATGTATAGGCGGCTAGAGAGCGTGTTTTATCTCAAAGCAGAATACAGCTTGTTTGATTTGTAGCCGCAGTTTACCGTGTTGTTAACTCATTCAGTCCGACGGCCGTGTTTCCCAAATTTTGGAGGCGTCATCTAATGACGATGCACCAGTTGCATGAGATGGATCGACCATGATAATTCAAGGGCAGTGCCGGATTAGCTTGGCGCCGACAGGCGCCAAGCTAATCCGACACTACCCTTGAATTATTATGGTCGATCCATCTCCTGTTGAACTCTGTCAGGGCTGAAAGAGTTAAGGCATCCTTGTTTTTCAAGCTCAGGCGGTTAAACGTCGGAGCAGGAGAGCGAAGGGAATCGCCGGTTCGTGGGTTCGAATCTCGTCCCGACCCCGGTAGCTGGACTCACAATCCAGGGGGAAAAGACGGGCTTGTTCAATAGCATGTCCCCGTTGAAAGGTCAGTCCTGGTAAACCAAAGTGGCACAGTTGGAGTGCGCCTGAGTTGATCAGTGTTCAGGTCGTACTCCATAGGCAATAGATTTGCCTGTCCCCCATAACCCGCCCGTCAGGGCCGTCCATTATCACTTCGGAGCCGTGGACGTTAAACCCGGAACTAACCAATCAGTCAAGCCATTGCAGCCGCTGCAACACAACACAAAAGCCAGCGTGTCAAGGATTCTCGGGTCGAATGCCGGCCTCAAGCCAGCGACGGTGGACTGCTGCCGGCAAACCTTTTACTGCGTGACTTCTGCTTGAAACGTTTTGCTTGTTTTTGTAGAGAAGACCATGAAGACTCTGCAAGAAATATTAACCCATTTGGCTGTCGGTAGCGGTTTTTGTCGCGGTGATCCCTGTAGGAACACAACCCATACCTTCCTGTAGGAATCATTGCGACAAAAACCGCTACCGTCAGCCGAAGGGGTGAAAAAGTATTTAAAAAAAAATAATAATAAAAAAAAAAATAATAATAATAATAATAATAATAATAATAATAATAATAATGTATATTTTTAAGGCGCCTATACTTTTTATAGAAAAGCTCTAGACGCCGTCCAAATGACATCCAAACATACATACACTTTGCGTCCTACAACGCATATAATTATATTCCCTAACATACACACTCACGCAACAAGATATTCAAGGAAAATAAGAATAACAACAAGAACACACCAACAAAAAATGCTCACACACAAAAAGACACACGTGTACCATAAAACCAACAACAGACACACCAGACAGCCCTCACCGACAACGAAATGTAGACAAAAAGAAGAATTATAACAGTGAACTCACGTCAAAGGGATAAATGCGGCTTTAAAGACTGCCGGATATAGCAGCCAGCATGGACGAAACTCACTGGAAAACAAAAAAACAGAAGAAAATAGTGTATATTAACTCATTCGAGACGTGCCGCCTACGGATACGCGGCGAAGCGCCGCGTATCCGTAGGCGGCACGTTTCGAATGCGTTAGCCCCGTCGATGACGGTAAACACGAATTGCGCGTTTGAAACCACTATATGCTGACCGACGTTGGCGTGAAAAACACAGATGTAAACAGGACAAAAAATAGGCATAAAGAACACATGGCTGATAAAAGACATAAATCCTCATGAGGACGCGGGGGGCTCATGAGGGTTTATGTCTCTTGCAGCTGGGTAGCGTTCGCTTTGCTCCGGCAGTTAAAGGCCCACTACCGCCGCAACTGTTCAAAGATAATAATAATAATAATAATAATTACGGTATTTATAATGCGCTTATCTTATAATAATTATAACTCTAAGCGCACACTCACAACTCGCGCACGCATGCGCACGCTTTAGACAATGACTCACGTACCACAAACAGTGAAATACATTATGACGGTCAGCTTGGGGTGGGGAGTGCGGTGATATAGTGCTAAAACTGTTGAAAGAGGTGAGTTTTGAGGGCGGACTGGAAGGAGGAGAGAGAGTGTTTCTGACGGAGAGAGAGTGGGAGAGTGTTCCAGATGGATGGACCGTAGACGGAGAAGGAGCGGGGACCGAAAGTGTTAAGTTTGGTGCGAGGGATGTGGAGGCGGAGAGGGTCGGAGGCAGAGCGGAGGGAGCGGGAAGGTGTGTATGGGTGAAGTAAGTTGGAGAGATAGGCAGGAGCGCAGTTGTTCAGGGATTTGTAGCAGAGAGACAGAACTTTGTATTGGATGCGTTGGGGGATGGGGAGCCAGTGAAGGAGTTTGAGCAGGGGTGTAATGTGGTCGGATTTTTTCTTTCTGAGGACGAGGCGGGCAGCATTGTTCTGGACGCGTTGGAGAGTGAAAATGGTGGAGTGAGGGAGACCGGAAAGGAGAGAGTTGCAATAGTCGATGCGAGATAAGATGAGAGAGACAGCAAGTTTGGTGGCAGCTTCGGTAGTGAGGTATTTTCTGATCTGACTGATGCGGCGAAGGTGGAAATAGCATGCCTGGGTCGTGGCGGAGACGAAGTTGGTCATGGACAGAGAGGAATCGAGGATGACGCCGAGGTTCTTGGCCGAGTCAGAGAGGGAGATGGGGGTGCTATCGAGTTGAAGGTGGAGAGAGGGAGGGAGCTGGGAGAGTTTTTGGCGAGTGCCTACCAGCATGGCTTCCGTTTTGTCGTCGTTCAGTTTCAGCTTGTTTGCTGTCATCCAGTTTTTCACGTCTTTGTAGCAGTCTGCCGTGCGAGTCAGTAGTGACTGAGTGTTGTCGAGTTTGTCTTTGTCTTGCAGTTGTGAGTCGTCAGCGTAGAGGTGGTGGTGTATGCGGTGAGACTGGATGATGTTGGACAGAGGAGAGGTGTAGAGTGTGAAAAGGACCGGGCCCAGGACGGATCCCTGTGGAACTCCGCAGGAGAGCGTTACCGGGTTGGAAGAGACGCCGTTGATGGTGAAGGACTGCTGTCTGTCAGAGAGGTAGGAGAGAAACCAGGAGTGAGCAGAGTCAGTGATGCCGAAGGAGTGGTGGAGTCGGTGGAGGAGGATAGAGTGGTCTATAGTGTCAAAGGCGGCAGAGAGATCGAGTAGTGTAAGAAGGGAGATGTTGCCAGAGTCAGTGGAGAGAAGCAGCTCGTTTAAGATATGTAGAAGGGCTGTTTCAGTGCTGTGATGTTTGCGATAGGCAGACTGGAATGGACTAAGGAGGTTGTTGTAGGTGAGATGGAGGTTGAGCTGGTTGAGAACAACCTTCTCAAGAAGCTTGGACAGGAAAGAGAGATTGGAGACTGGGCGATAGTTCTTGAGTTCGTTTGGGTCGAGGTTGTGTTTTTTGAGGAGAGGACGGACGATGGCGGACTTGAAGATATCGGGGACGGAGCCGTTTTCTAGAGATGCGTTGATGATGTCGGTAATGAAGGGTAGAAGTTTTGGAAGGCCGTCACGGTAGAGAGAAGCTGGGAGGGGGTCAAGTTCGCAGGTTTTGAAGGGCATGGACTTTATGGTCTTGAGGACTTCATCCTGAGAGACGGTGCGGAAGGACGAGAGGGGAGTGCCGGAAAAGGTGGGGTCGGGAGGGCAAGGCGGAGGAGGCAGGGTGTCGAGTGTGTCGCGCAGATTTTGGATTTTGTCCGAAAAATAGGTAGAGAAAGCAGACGGGAGTTCTTCTTTGCTGTGTGTGTTGGGGAGAGGAGAGTCTTTAGAAGTGCCCAGGAGTGTGTTCATGGTGGCGTAGAGGGTTTTGGAAGAGGTGGATTCCAGGATTTGGTTTTGAAGGTGTTTGCGTTTAGATTCGGAGATCATTTTGCAGACTTTGGATCTGGTTGTTTGGAAGATCTGTCTGTGAACGGTGAGGTCAGATGAGCGCCAGAGGCGTTCCGCTTGTCGGCGCTCGCGCTTGGCCTCAGCTATGTCATCAGTGAGCCAGGGGGAGGGGAGTCGGTTGGGTATGGAGCAGGTGGTGACAGGGGCATGGGTGTCTAGAAGTTTTCGAAGGGAGGAATCGAAATGGGATGCAAGATCGGGAGAGGGGGTGGGGTCCGAGAGAAGGTCGACAGCTTCGTCGAAGAAGCTCTCGCGGTTGACAGATTTTAGTTTGCGGCGAGAGACAACGAGCTTGGTTTTTTTCGGGGGAGGTAGATTGAGGGAGACGAGAATAGCGAAGTGGTCAGAGGGAAGCACAGAGGAGGTGTCAGAGTCGAGAAAGAGTTGATCGGAGGTGCGGGTGATGATCCAGTCGAGGGTGTGGCCAAGTCGGTGGGTGGGTTTAGTGATGTGTTGTGTAAGATTGTGGTTTAAAAGTGACGTGCAGAGGCGTTTTGTGTCAGGGTGGTCGGGTTTGTCAAAGTGGAAGTTAAAGTCGCCTAGAAGGATGTGTTTTCCGGGTCGTGTGCTGTAGTGTTCGAGGAGGAGGTCGAACTCAGTGAGGAACATGGAGTTTGTGAGTTTGTTTTGAGAGCTTGGAGGGGGGCGATAGATACATGAGAAGATGAGGGACTGGCCAGGGAGTGTTGCTACGGCCTGGACAGATTCACTTGTGTTACAGATGGTTACGAAACGCTACACGCAGGTCTAGTTATGGTTCATTTACTCATGGGTCACGCCAATTCAGCACACGTTGGCTTTATAGTAAGTAACTGGACAATGAATCTACTTCTTTCTATAAAAACAACGGTATCAGCGCGAGAAACAGCTAAAAATAGATTGACACACTAACGGCTGCACAAAATAAATAAGTGCGGTTACGCGTGTGCATTTGCTGCGTGTCCAAAATGCTGTTAGGGTTCATTGGGTGTGTCGACAAGGCAAAACAAACACAAATGGTGCTGAACTGTGCATTCAGATTTATGATTAATGGTACTTTTACGGATTAAAACATGCATGATGCAACCCAACATCCCTGATATCATACTGGTTTGTAACCTTGGCCAATTTAACTTTCTCTACACATTGCACAAACTTTGGAGGAAAGCAAACAACACCATTATTGTGACAGGAAATGGGCACATATACAAATTTATCGGACGGCTGCAGGATAACGGGCTTGTTTATGTGTTTGAAACTCGCGCGCGACGCATTTGGAATTAGGATTTGAAAGGCAGCAACATCTGTTCACGGTATCAGTAAAATCCATCGTTATGAAGTCGTCTGCTGTGCATAAAATGCATATCACTTTTTGTACGTTGCATTTTGCTGCTAGCTCCACCTATCTGAAAGAGCCATACATCTTCTTAGGTCTAACAATACATGGAAGCACTGGAGAGAGAAATCAAGAGGCATAAATCTTTATGAGCCCCCTGCATATACTCATGAAGATTTATGCCTCTTCTCTCTCAGAGCATAGATGAAGCAAGCGTTAATGGAAACAGTAATGACTAAAGAGAATGATTCAACACCGTAGACACACGTGGGTATACGTTATCAGATCGTATTGCTAGCCTAATTTACATATGTGCTTCTCAAACATAAAGCTTACCATCTGTAAAGATTTCCCAATATTGGCAACTTTGTCCATAGGATTTTATATTTGTTTGATTGTTTCTTCTTCTTCTGTGATTGTCAGTTGCTGACAAGCCCAACGTGCCGATGCTCATTTAAAGACTGTATTTGCATTTTCCCGCCCTTTTTGGCCGTTTGCTTGACAACCGTCTGAGCAGAACGGACACATTTTTTCCCCTTATCGTATTCAAACTTGATAAATTCAAAGCGACTTTTAACGCAACGGCGCTTGTATGAAACGTCTGGCAACTAATTACTTCATCCGTTGAGAAATACACTGTTTAAAGTTTCATTCCATGGATATGGACGTTTCATCTCCCTTTGCGTCGTCTGAAGGACTGAAGAGACCCTTGACACACCTTGAGTGCTCGCGGGTCATTGTCTAGTCAGAAGGTACACAAGGCCTAATAGCACACACAGGCGTCTACGATTTTCGATCTGTCCAACGTAAGGACCCCTCAGCTTTGTGTAAAGAGCTTGACAAATTGCTGCATGTCTTTTGTGATTGACAGAAAATGCATTTAACCCATTAAGCCCCGGCGTCCTACAGCAGGAGACGAATTGACCATGATAATTCAAGGGTAGTGCCAGATTAGCTTGGCGCCTGAAGGCGCCAAGCTAATCTGGCACTACCCTTGAATTATAATGGTCAATTTAGTCCTCTGCAACTGGTACATGATCGTTAGAAATGTGGCCGTGGGGTCAAAGGGGTTAAACCTGGTCATTTTGAAATAATCAGACATATGTGTCATGGGGGATCGTTATATCTGATGCCGTGTGCCAAGCCACTACACGCCTGTCTAAAGATCAGATTTGGCGGGAAGAATGGACTGAAATAACACGAGGGTCACTCTTGACCTATCTTGAGAGGCGGTCTTATACCACTTGTCTGGGGGTATTTTTCTTCTCGCTAATTAAAATTAAACAGCAGGGTGGCAGGCTTCTCTTTTGAAAGACGAATCTGCCAAGCTTTATCACTCATGTCTTTCAATCTTAGTCATACAGTGAACTCCGGTTGGGCACGTCAGTCTGAGGACGTAACAGTCTGCGGATGTAATTGCCGATGATCCTAGATAGTAAGAGGAATAGATTCTCACGAGCCCCTGCAGCTGCAGGGGACTCATGAGACTCTATGCCTCTCACTGCTGGAAGGGTCTGCAGCGGGTGTTTGGATGATAAATTTGATTTAAAATACCCTGCTTCTTGTCAAAGACCTAGATTATGCCGAAATTAGCAGCGATTCAAATTAGTTTCTGAAAGCCAGCTACGTCAGAAAATGGGACCGATTCCAAATTCAGCTAGATTTAGTAGATTTGTAAAAATCACTATGATGCTTCTGAGTGAAATTCATGTTCCAAGAGTGCGAGACACTACACTTGAACTAGTGCGGCCGATACATCTCTGCCGCTAGAGTTATTTTATACCCAATTTTGCTCTTTTCATGGGTGAATTTGTCACCTGTTGCGATGGCCTGCTGTCTCCGCCAAAGTGGATGACCATTTCGGCTTCAATCATGTAAGCTTTAGGCGAAGGTTGACGCAATTGTTAGCATTGACAGCGTTAGTTGACGTCATTTTTAGTTTTACCTCACTATAATATATGACGAATGTGTTGCAGTTTTTATCATAAAATGAGAAAATTGCAATGACTGGCGTCAGCATCTTGTATTGGGAATCAAACAAAAACTGTCGAAACCTCTCTGTGAGCAACGCAGGACTAGGAAACCGAATGGAACTGAAAACAGTGTTATGTTCGTAGTATAAATACATTAAATTTTGACTGACCTTCCCATTACGCAAGATAAATCACTCTTGCGCGGGTTGACAAATGATATGCTGGTTAAAAGTTGCATTTTATCTGTCAACCCTTAGCACTTGTGATTTATTTTGCGTAACAGGACGGCAGTCGCATTGTAACCCATTCAACACCGACACTCCAAGGCAAGACATGGATCGAGCGTGATAGTTCAAGGGTTGTGCCAGAATAGCTTGGTGCCCGTAGGCGCCAAGCTATTCTGGCACAACCCTTGAACTATCATGCTCGATCTGTTTCCAGAAGTGTAATACAGTCTTCAGGGGGGGCAATTTCAAAATTTGCGGATTTCGGTCCTGGAGCAGAATGTCTTAATCTCAAGCGTGTTTTGTCGAGGTGATGCTCTTTGCTTTTTCCTAGTACGCAAGATACGTTCGGGCCCACGTCTGCCGCAGTGGACCCGCGCACAGTAGTGCGCAGGGTCCACTGCGGCAGACGTCGGCCCCAGGACCGTCGCTTACTTGGCTGATGGTGAGCCTTTCTCTAGACGAATAGGTTATCCGGCGTTGAATCTAGCTTGGTTTGACACTATAATTAGTAGCTGTTGGCAGGGCAGGGGTTAACGACGGGCAGGCTTGTGGTACTTTGCAATTCAGTGAAATTGTTAACCTGGGATGAGCGCGTCAGTCGCTTCCTGCTGTTTTCCGTGCGGTGTACATATTTTGATCTATGTATGTGGGCTTGCTGTGGCGTTTTGACTCCATTTTGTCAGGGAAACTGAGCTCTTCAAATGTCATTCATTATTATTATTGTTATTATTTTATTATTATTATTATTATTATTATTATTATTATTATTATTATTATTTTATTATTATTATTATTATTATTATTATTATTATTATTATTATATTATTATTATTATTCACTTTGGTATCAATTTCAGCCAACTTTCAAATTTCAAATGCAAACGATTTGAATTTCCAAAAACAACTTCAGTAGCTCGCTTGAGCTTGCCCTTAGCACCACGTGAATGTTCTGTGTTACGTACAGTGTGTGAGTGAATGCGTGTGATTCACGTGAGCGTGCTTGTTGGGTTCAGTTCGCGGCTACATTCTGCGCATTGAGTTATATTATAAATATGAGAAATGCGCCATATAAATACCAGTGTAATAATAATAATTATTATTAATATTAATATTATTATTATTATTATTATCAGCATCATCATCAGCATCATCATCATCTTAATCATTTTATTGTAATAATAATGATAATAATAATAATAATAATTAGTAGTAGTAGTAGTAGTAGCATTGTTATTTATTAATGTTGACATTATTATTATTATTACTATTATTACTATATTATTATAATTATTATTATTATTATTATTATTATAACAAAATAATAAGAATAAGATTATTATTATTATTATTATTATTATTATATTATTATTATTGGTGATCATTTCCAAGGACAGGTATAGATCTTCATGGTCCCCTCTGGCTGCTTCTTATAGATGGCAGGTAATAACTTGGCAGTTTTAGTGATAAATTCGATCTTCACATTATACTTGCTACTTGTCGAAGATCTAGAATACGTCAAAAAATGCCTAGATACCATCTTGAAGGATCTGAAGTGCAGTGAACTCTGGAAAATGTGGCTATGAATGCATGTAATTTGGCCCAAACTCACCGAACTGGCTGCAGGCGGCATGATTTATCATTAGACATTTCCCATCAAGTATTAAACGCTGGACGACAGCCCCCACCTCCGCGAAGCATGCTCAAAAAAAGATGTTCAACAGGCATAGCTTCTCATGAACCCCCGCATCCTGCGGGGGCACATGAGACTCTATGCCTGTTGCAGACCATAGAGACTGTAAGACGAGACTGGACACGAACCAGACGTATCATGGCCTGTACGATCTCGTATAGCTTAGAGACTTGATATTTATTATCGGGCATCTCACATCGAGTATTGAACGATGGATGACACCCACCCCTCCGCATCCCTTTCACCATACCGAACACGGATATAAAAGAGGTTAGGAAAGCGGCGTAACTCCTCATGCCCACCAATGAGGATCCTCATGGGGATCTGTGTTTTTTTTGCAGTTGGGTGGGTTTTGAATTTCGGCTGTGGCCATACTGTTGTGCTTCAAACCCGTCTCGTTCCAGACGCGACAGGATATGACGTATACACAATATGACCTTTTCATGTCGTACCATAACAGTATACCATACTTTGCGAGTAATTTTATACCATTTTGGAATGATTAAATTGCTGCTCGTATCTGTTTTAGTCTAACCGTAACTCATATCCCATACATAAAATTGTGCTGGACTAACGCGATCGATGTTTATTAACTCATTCGCGACCAGCCGCATCCGGATGCGCGGCTTATGCCGCGCATCCGGATGCCGCGGCTGACCGCGAATGAGTTAACGCCTTGTACAACAGAATTGGCACTACGTCACAGTGCTTTGTGTATTACGTCGCTGTTGCTCCGTATATGGTGTAATAATGATATATATATATATATATATATATATATATATATATATATATATATATATATATATATATATATATATATATATATATATATATATATATATATATATATATATATATATATATATATATATATATATATATATATATATATATATATATATATATATATATATATATATACATATAACAATGACCTCTCAGAACCATTCCCTATTCTCAACGGCGTAAAGCAGGGCTGCGTGCTGGCACCAACCCTCTTCACCATCTTTTTTAGCATGATGTTGAAGCAGGCCACAGTGGACCTCGATGATGACGATGCAGTGTACATCAGGTATCGTCTCGATGGCAGCCTGTTCAACCTCAGACGACTGCAGGCCCACACGAAAACCCTAGACCAACTGATTCGTGAGCTGCTTTTTGCTGATGATGCTGCCCTCGTTGCACACACAGAGAGAGCCCTGCAGCGCATCACGTCTTGCTTCGCAGATGCTGCCCAGCTCTTTGGACTCGAGGTCAGTCTGAAAAAGACAGAGGTCCTCCATCAGCCGGCACCCAAGACAGTGTATCGCCCTCCTCACATCACCATTGGCGAGTCTGAACTAAAGTCAGTGCACCAGTTTACTTACCTTGGCTGCATTATCACGTCGGACGCCAAGCTGGACAAGGAGCTTGACAGCAGGCTGGCAAAAGCGAACAGCGCTTTCGGGCGACTTTTCAAGCGGGTGTGGCACAATCAACAGCTGAAAACAGGCATCAAGATCAGCGTGTACAGAGCTGTGGTCCTCACCACCCTGCTGTATGGTTCCGAGTCCTGGGCCCTCTACCGCAGCCAACTACGACTCCTCGAACGCTTCCACCAGCGCTGCCTGCGTACCATCCTGGGCATTCACTGGAGTGACTATGTCACCAACGTCGAGGTCCTTGAACAGGCTGAAACTGTGAGCATCGAGGCTTTGCTGCTGCGGACACAGCTCCGCTGGGCGGGGCATGTCTCCAGGATGGAGGATCATCGCCTACCAAAGATCACCCTGTTCGGCGAGCTTGCTACTGGACACCGTGACAGAGGGGCACCAAAGAAGAGATACAAAGACTGTCTCAAGAAGTCACTTAGTGCCTGCCAAATCGACCACCACCAGTGGTCTTCGCTTGCTGCGGACCGTGACACCTGGCGCTCCACCATTTACAAGGCAGCTGTCTCCTTTGAGGACTCTCACAGAGCTAGCCTTAAGGACAAGCGGCTCAGGAGAAAAAACAGAGATGCCGCAGCTCAGAACCCTGGCCATACCTTCCCCTGCAGCCACTGCGGTCGAACCTGCCTGTCTCGGATTGGCCTCCGCAGCCACGAACAAGCCTGCAGACGTCATGGGCAACTCCTATAAAATCTTCGTTCGCGAAGTCAAGCCAAGATATATATATATATATATATATATATATATATATATATATATATATATATATATATATATATATATATATATATATATATATATATATATATATATATATATATATATATATATATATATATATATATATATATATATATATATTTTTTTTTTTTTAAATCATGTAGTCTGCTATAACTGTGGATAAACTCAGACGACAGAAAACCGTCTTGTACAACAGGGTGGGCATTTCGTCACTTTATTATGTAAATACTGAGCGTGACTCTTCGCTTCCAACGCGAGCAAATTAACGCTTTGGCTGTCGGTCACGAATCATCGCGACAAAAAGCACTACCGACAGCCAAAGGGTTAAACCAACATGGTAATCTGCACCCCACGGCTGGTTCTGCCCCACATATAACAAATTAACAAATTAGAAACGTTGGTTGGTTAGTTCGGGTTTAACGTCCACAGCTCCGAGGTGATCATGGACGGCCCTGACGGGCGGGTTATGGGGGAAATTTATTGCCTATGGAGTACGACCTGAACACTGATCAACTCAGGCGCACTCCAACTGTGCCACTTTGATTTACCAGGACCTTTCAACGGACATGCTATTGAACAAATCCGTTTTTCCCCCTGGATTGTGAGTCCAGCTACTGGGGCCGGGACGGGATTCGAACCCACGACCCGGCGATTCCCTTCGCTCTCCTGCTCCGACGTTTAACCGCCTGAGCTATTTCGGACTCATAATTGGAAACGTACAGCATCTGAATACGCGGCGTGATGCATTGTATCCGGATGCGGTACGTCTCAAATGAGTTAAACGTCCGTTGGTTGCAGGTCAGTATGGGGCACAGGCATGCATCAATGCCAGAATGAGCATGCAGGGACACATGTACATCTGTGCCTCAAGATATATAGTGGTCCTAATTTACTATGACTGGTAAAACGCATTCTTTTTTCTTCTTAAAGCCCATTTCATCCTGAGGCTGATTTTGTGAAATTTGCTTATTGTGCTTCGAAGGCTTCATTACTGATTAGGAGATAGATCAACTGTTTTTGTTGAAGGGTGGTGCCAGCTTAGCTTGGCACCTAAGGCGCCAAGCTAAGCTGGCACCACCCTTGAACTATCAGTTCCATTTATTTCACGCAGTGGGTGTATCAAGATAAAAAGGGTTAAAATGTTCTTCTTTGAAACGACAATACACCTTAGGAGCGCGCAGGCCACATTAACATCTGTGGCCTGTGATGAACGGGTCCTGATTTACTATGGCCAACAGAACTCGTACATCTCCATTCAAGGATTAATCCGCCATTGAAACCATACTTTGTCGTAGAAACTCGTACCTAAAATGATGCAAGCATGAAGTACACATCTTGAATGCACCGGCAGACTACTACGGCCCATGAATGTCTTAGCATTCCGTAGATGAAAAGGTTTTGATTTACGACGGACAACAGAACCATGCCGTCAAAGAACAGAAACTAATCACTCATGTTTTCCGTGGGAAACGCGAAAATAGATTGTTTTTGGTTTAACACTCACATGTCTCACAATCTGTATAGTTATATATATATATATATATATATATATATATTTTTTTTTTTAAATTTTTCTTTTAAGTAGCAACACAAAATTAAATGTGGCATTTTTCAATCTATGTGCGTGTTGTGTCGTCCTTTGTAATTGTAGCATAGAAATTTTTATGTGGAACGAAAAGGAACATATATATATATATATATATATATATATATATATATATATATATATATATATATATATATATATATATATATATATATATATATATATATATATATATATATATATATATATTATATATATATATATATATATATATATATATATATATATATATATATATACTTAAAATGTGAAGAAAGGATCCACATACACCACGTAGTTTAGAAGGAGTTACACTTTTATTCTATGCACAAATTTTCGCCCTCTCAGCGAGGGCTTCTTCAGGGGAATGCCCAGGTAACAGGTAACTAGGTAACAAAACATAATTTACGTGTGAGAATGTAGTGCGTCAAAATGGATACAGAATGTACACACATGCACTTTCAAATTCTAAATTATCGTAATACTTTTACATATATAGACTAAGGTACAAAAGCTCGTGCACAAGTTCGTGACATTAGTGCGTCATTACTAATGACATGAAACTTTTATGAAACACGAGTATTGACACGCAGTGTGTGGAGGAAGAAATGTCGCAATGAAATATTTATAATAATAACGTCATCAACAACATTGACACCATCATCATTAGTAGAATTTTCAAACGTACAGTCAAGAAAAATCTAAAATTCACACACACAATTACAATGTTCGTATTATGCTTACGGTATAGTCCGAATTAAAATATACTGTTCAGGTAGGCATACGGCGTAGCCTGAAATTGCAAACACAACGTATATATACCTGAAGAGCCCCCCCTTTGGGGCGAAACCGGTTGTAGGCGGCAAAAAACTATATGACAAAAGGTGGGACTCTGATTTAGGACAAGGGGTTGAAAAATAAACCCTGCATGAAAGAGTTCTCTGTGGTACTGTCTGAAACCTCTCAATACCAAGCATGATTGTGTGGAAGCAAAAGATAATCAAAAGCTTGGTTTTTGAAATATCTTAGTTTATATGTTGGAATGTCTGAAGTGTCGCGTGTCAAACATTACAACATAAATGCACATACAATATTTGTTGTGGTAAAATGCTGCAGACCCAAGATACTGTTTTTATATACCTTATAGCATGCCGAAATGTAATGCTATCATCTCCGTCTGATGTCCACACCCTGAACATAATTTATGGACATGTAATGTTGTAATGTTTGACATACGACACCAGTCAGATTTTTAACAATTTGCCACCAGGCCCAATCATACGTTTTATTTTAATAGAACTAATCTGCACATTCAACACACACAAAACAAGACAAGCTATATGTAAGTATTCCAAAAAGAAGACATATATTTCAGGAAAAAGATGATTTTCAAAAAAGTGTCGCGCGTCATTATTACAACAAATCACAACATGGGTCTTGTTTTCAACATCACCAGACTGACACAAACAGAAAATGACGCAAACATTAACTTATGGACCAATCGGAACAAAACATTATCCAACTAAGTCCACCGAGTCACTGTAACCTGTGCTAACGGCATGGGCTGGAGGTGGCACTTCATCGTGGACCAATCTGAACTAAACATTCACGCACAAAGGCCACCGAGTCAATGTAACCTGCGGTAACATCTTTCAGGTCTGAAGTCAACAGTGCTAACAAACTTTGAACAGCTTGCGCCTTTGTGTGGACACCTTGTTCATTAACCTAAGGGTGACTTCCCTCACAAGAGAACTGTGCGGCTCCCAAGAGTAGTCTGCTACACTCCAGCACCACAGGCCATTTCTTGTTTTTGACATGAAGTGCACACAGACTACTCCTAGAAGTTTATCCGTCTCCAACACCTGACAGGGATATTCAACACCTGACCACCTGATCATGGAGGTGTTTCCTATAACAGGACACTGACATGGCTTCCTAAGGATGGCCATGGGAACGAAATGGTTGGAGGTCCAGTGTTCCGCAACCATGTCGTCCCTGGA
Source organism: Semisulcospira habei (assembly GCA_036245525.1). Classification (NCBI taxonomy): domain Eukaryota; kingdom Metazoa; phylum Mollusca; class Gastropoda; family Semisulcospiridae; genus Semisulcospira; species Semisulcospira habei. Next base: position 208,623,616 of record BTPG01000001.1, read on the forward strand.
CGAAGACCACATCACTGTCAGCTTCGTGTTGTTTGTGCAGCCAGGCGCACGGATGATCCTGTTGCAGTGCTTTTTATATACTGGCCATCCAAGTGGTGGAAATACTGATTGCACAGCCCTGTTCAGGGCAACGAGGCAGCAAAGAACTGCCCCAAACCTGTGTAGACAGCATTCCCAACCACTGCCATGCATTCATTCCTGAAAGCATCCTCTGGTGTAGCCGTGGATGCAGAAGGTGTCAGCACTGCAACACGGATCACATGCTCTGCCGCGAGGTTGTCTGATGGTGCACACCAGTTCTGGCCATCAAGGAATAATCTTTCCTGTAGACACATGGTGACAACCACACGGACACGGAGTTCAGTGTGGTGGTCCTCACCGCCAAACAGTAAAAGACTCTACGCCCTTTAAAAAAAAAAATCCATCACCTTCCACAGCAAGTGGTCGACACCTGCCCCTCATATCTGGCTGCAGCAACTGGACAGATCGGAAATCGTCTGCCTTGTCCTGAAATTGGTCGTGGCCTTCAGGCAACATAAATTGCGCCATGTCCTCTTTCAGCCCAGCCGATCTCGTCTGCAGGTCATCATATGAGGAGCATGAGGCCAGAGACAATCTTGTCGCATGAAAAAACTATAAACGCTCAAAGTCAAACAGAACGTCAGTATATATTGACTGACGGGGATTCTCGCTGTCACCAACAATGGTGCTCGAGTCAGCCAATAAAGCCTCGTTCAGTTCAGCGCAGGAGTTACCAGGGTTGATCGACTCGATGTCGGATTCACTGCTGTTCTCTGCATCGGCGTCGACATCCATGGTATTGTCAAAGTCTGCCTCACTGTCAGAGTCAAGGCCTGAAGAGCGTAAGGAGACATCAAGCTCCCCATACTCCTCAGACTGTGAATCTGACACAGGCTACATCTCCTTCCTGTCAAACCTCATCTGGATAATCCTCCATGGAGGGACATCAGGTGACCTGCACAATTCGTATTGTGCTGCCTTGCACGGAGTGCAAAAACAGGACAGCTCCCTGGTCGCCAAGAGACCTGGGCCAAGTGACCGTATGTGGTGAATCTTTCTGCAGCCAACAACTGTTGCGACACTGCTCGACGTCACAGTGCGGACAACATCCGACTCCCCCAGGTACACAAACTTCCTTGTCTTATGTTGACAGGAACCTTGTGTACCAGAGACAGACAGTGTTTCCACGCAGTGCTGATACATGTCAGCTGCAGATCTCACACAAACAGCCCCTTTGGCCAGGTCTCTTGTGACTGCCCTCTTAATTGCACCGCCTGACCAGTCACTGTCATTCTTGCCGTGCCTGGAGCCAAAGAATACCTTTTCAATGGACACCCCAGGTACATACATCCTTGAAAACAAGAGGAATGGCAGCTTCGATTTGAATTGTGCTGCACATCCATCACTGGCCAAGATCACCTTCTTCAGAACCGGCCCCAAGTCTGCAGATAGCATCTCTACCACTCTGTCAATGCAGACCTGGGATATGTGTGCATCTTTTACAAGATCATCACTGAAGAAGGCGATCTCGTCCCTCTTCAGCTCTGGACAGTGCGGGCATCTGTAATAAATCACAGCAGGAAAAAGAGTTACCTGTTTGTATGCCCAATGGGCACTCTGGGGTTCATCTTGGAATTTGCAGAGGAAATTCTCTGCAAAATCACAAGTGACCAGTGCCCAGCCTGGTGGCAGATCTTCTTTCAGGTCATGCACCTGTTTTCGCTGCCACTCGGCAACAAAAACATGTGCATACAGTGGCCCAAGCTCTTCACACAACTCATCAACACACTCCCTTACACTGCCCTTTTTCGTCACCTTATCCATCCTGTTGGACTTGCCCTCTTTTACATGCTGCCACTTTGACCAGCCCACTTGCTCTTCCAATCTCACGTCAAGCTCACCCAACAATCGCCTCTTCACTCGCTCAATTCCACACACTCTACACTTTCTTTCCACACACTCACGGTTTGGCTCTGCATCAAACTTGCACACACTTTCCACTAACAGATCTCTGACACACGCACACTTTCTCACAAGATGACGATTTATCGTCTGAAGCTTAAGTTTTGGGTTCAGGCAAATTTCACACAGGCACTGACGAAATTTTGCCCGCCCCACATATGCAACATTCTTAGGCTTCAGACGATAAAACGTCCGCAGAGACACTTTCGCAGAGGGGTGACTCTTCTTAAAGTCCCTGTAGACTTCTTTGACTGGCTTCAGAAGCTGCCTCTTCTTGTGCGACTGGCAAGGATCTGCAGATGACTGGTCCACGTAGAAATTCTGCACCAGTTGCTGCAAGCCATTCTTTTTTCGCCGGTACAGCTTGCCAGTCTTGGACGCCCGAATAAGCTTGCGTGAGAGGCCAATTTCCTTGTAGGATGAGCTGTCAGCATTCTGAAAGGCTTGGGCAAGGCATCTCTTGTGACTCAGAGTCGACACATCCCGCTTTGCATTGATATTGCTGACATGTTCTGCCAGCGTCTTCCTCGGGGACTTCTTTTCTGGAGTGTTGAATGAAACATTTAGTTCCCGAAGTGTCTGCTGGGCTACCTTATCTGCGCTCTTCAGCACTCCTTTACAAAGGTAAGCCAGCCTGACACCCCTGGCCCTCAACTGTTCCTTCACACGCCTAACAGCTCTTTTAAAGCTCTCAGTGGTGGGGTAGGGGCACCCTGACACTCTCTGAGTGGCTTTGCTGTTGTTGCGCTGCTGCTCCATAGGACCTGCCTCTCTCACAACCTTCTTCTGATAGTAATATGCCATGCGCTTGTCCCGAACTCTGCGCTGTTTTTGGGCGGATTGTTGGGAGCGATGTTTCTGGACTGCCAGTCGATTGGCCTCTTTCTTTTTGACTTCCTTATCAACATCTAGCCTCGTTCTTCGTGCTGCCTCTTCTGCTGCCTTCTTTGCCCTAAACACACATACACACCCACCTATAGTCTACCGGACGTAATCAGGTCCTCTAAGCAAACAGTACCTACCGCTCAGTTTTCACAAAAGGGCAAGACAGAAGGGATCATTTTTGGCGTCGGTTTTGCGGTCACTGACGCATACAAATCTGAAATGCATCGTTTTTGCAACCACCTGGCCAATTGACTTACTGACTTTTTGTTCGCGCGATCAGCTGGTGAGAATCTAGACCGAGTATTTTCCAAAATTTCCTATTACGATTTTTGTGACCTGGTCAAAAGACCTATAGTATGATATGCTCCGCCATGAATGATACCTGAACAGATTATCACTAGAAAATATTACAAACAAGATGGACACTCCCTTCATTCGGTCTTTGAACTTATATGAATGACGTCACACACACACACACACACACACACACACACACACACACACACACACACACACACACACACACACACACACACACACACACACACACACAAATGTCAAAGTATAATCAAACGTTACTTACAGATATCGTTTCTGGCGCTCCAATGCCTTTTGACGATGTCGTTGACGTTGCTCTGGTGTTTTCGCTTTCTGTCGATTCTTTCGGGCCCTTTCTTTATTTTCGTCTTTCTCTTGTTGAAAGCGCTCAGGATTCGTTTCTGCCAGCTTCAATCTCCGCCTCCGACACCTTTCAGCATTAGTCAAAGGTGGTTGTTTGGGCTTCGTCATAGTGGACCTATTTTCAAAAATCAAGGAAACACGTCATTCAGTATGCCCTTATTCGATTTCAACAGGTTGACTATTTCAGGACTAGACTGTATAAACACAAGCAGATACTACTTACATATCACTGTTGACGCATCTAATGATAAATGATACAATGTAGCACTGCTATGTTTATATCTCTATCAAATACAATCATGAGTATCAAAGTTTAACCCTATAAACCTCATATAGCACCGCTGAACTGAGATGCAAGTGGTTTTAGGGTTAAAGAGGTTAATGCTGGTTTCCTTTGTATTCAGTTAAAATTAATTGTTTTTCCCCGTCACCACGTGTTGTCATATTGACGTGCGACACCATTTCGACACAAACAAAAGAATAATTCACCCCATAGTCAACAAAATCCTACATCATTAGTTCAAATGTACGGCATACATACCAAAAGTTTTACTCAACCATCTCGCGGGTAGACATTTTATAAAACAAAGCGCCAACCTAACGCACAATAATACCTTGGTGTCGAGCGTCAAAATGACAACAAAAATGTGTCAAATGTCAAAATTACCACAAACGCCTTTGTTGTAAGAAAGGAAGGAAACCATTTCTCTATTCATTGTTTTGTCGTCAGAATCAGACTTTCCTGGGCTTACTGTATGAAGCTGACCAAAATCAAATGAACGACAAAACCCGCTTTGAAGATATTTGTACAATATACTGCACGTTTTGGTGTCGGTCGTCAAATATGTCACACGTCAAAACAAGGAATTTATATTATGACATACCTTCAGGTGCTGACAGTTCTTCATCAACAGCAAAACTCGTGCGAAATGCATGCGACCACAAGCCAACGTATAACGGCCGTGGGTACCGGAAGTGAATACCATCGATATTGCGATATCTTCGCAATGCGAAGGAATATTTTGGAGTGGGTTTCGAATGTCAAATATTACAACACATCTTCTGGACGGCAATAATCGCGATTAAATAAACAGATAAGGATACGCTCAATACTTTTAACTTAATAATGACTCACAATCGTATCGAGAGTACACAATGACGCCTTCTTGGAATCTCTAACCCAAACCGTTTATAAAAAAAGCGCACTCGCAGTTGCGACGGCGGTCTTACAACGAGGTTTGACGTGTGACACGGAACATTTCAACGGCCAGAAAAAACGCATCAAGCAATTTCGATCCATTCGGCAAGTTTGTTTATGTTAATCGATGTATCTTTTGATCACATGCTTAATTTCCAGCGCTTTAATCAAACCTAGGCTGAGCACGACATCTTCGTTGAGGGCCACCTACGCAATGTCCGTTTTCGACGCCTTGATTTTTAAGACAATTTTGTACAATATTTCACGTGTAGAACAAAATACTAAACATTGCGGCTTGCAGTGATCCCCACTATCAGTACATTCATTTTGCCACACAAACCACAGGAAAACACGGGTTTCAGTTTTTAACATACTGTTTTTATTACAACTTTCATGAACACCCTCCCAGCACCCCACCTTTTGTCATTTAGTCATATATATATATATATATATATATATATATATATATATATATATATATATATATATATATATATATATATATATATATATATATATATATATATATATATATATATATATATATATTGGAGATGAATAGGTTTTCATTTGCTATTGACAACAGAACTCTCACATATTCAGATGCCTGAAAAACCCTTTCTGTCTTCAGAAGCAAGATTATAAATGACACAAACAAGAAGTATTGAAATTCACAAGCCCCACTGCTTGTAGGGGCTCATAAGGATTTATACGTCTTACACTACAGTTAGGAGGTGTTTGGTGTAGAACATTATTTTGTAAATCACTGTACGACAATTACCATTCTGCTTCGATCTGTGATTCTTTTGTTAAGAAACACCGATATAAATGAGACTAGCAAGAGGCATAGATTTTCCTGAGCCCCATCATTGCAGGGATTCATGGGGAAATATTCCTTTGCACTAGTGAGGTGTTTGATGTTGAAAATTATCTTGTAAATCTGAGTGAGACAGTGGTGGTCGTGTTTCGATCCGGGATTTGTTGACGGAGCACGATAGAGGTTTATGGGTCCGTGGAGATGGCCGGACTATGATTTGGGGGACCCAGGGGCATTGTTGCGGGGAATAGTAAAGGATGTGTGTGTGTGTGTGTGTGTGTGTGTGTGTGTGTGTGTGTGTGTGTGTGTGTGTGTGGTGTGTGTGTGTGTGTGTGTGTGTGTGTGTGTGTGTGTGTGCGTGCGTGCGTGCGTGCGTGTTTGTGTGACTACGCGTTTGCGCGAGCGTGTGTGTATAGTACGTCTGTCCGTGCGTGTGACTATGAAACGGCATACATCTGTATGTTTGCAGGAGGGAATGTGGTGTGTGTGTGGGAGGGGGGGGGGGGGGAGGGGGAGGGGGAGGGGGGAGAGGTTGAGGGGGTGTCGAGGGCCAGAAAGTGGAGTGGGGTGGGAGCCAGGTCGCTGAACAATAGCTAAGGTAAACAGATCATCGTGGCGCGATGTATTATCTTTGTCCCCGCAACATGACAAGGGTTTATGGGTCCCCGGAGATGGACTAAGATCCAGCGGACTCGTGAGATACTCGGCGCCGTTAACCCCCTTGTGCGTGCAGCCACCGGTACTTTAGTACTTTAGTACTGGTGGCTGCATGCACAAGGTGGTTAAGGGGGTGGTAGCGATAGTGTGTGAGTGGGGTGGGGGAGGGGGTACTAGATCGATCTTGGATGCCAAGATAAATACTCCGTCTGTCTGTTCTTCATGAGATCCATGGTCACAGAACGTGATACCTTGCGATTCCTCAGAAAAGTGCTATGATTGAGAAGTCTCCTGGATCTTTTTGCAAGGGCGGGGATTGGGGGCGGGGGGATGATTGAAGGAAGAAAATAGGCGGTTTAAGGGGGGGGGAGGGGGGGGGGGCGAACTTATCAGCATGCTTCCTGTGTGTGTTGGGGCTGGAGTGGGGTGGGAGTGGGGAGTGGGCTGAGAGTAGATAGTAGACGGATGGGTATGAGGAAGAGGGTTAGTCATCCGCGTTCTGTGTGAGCAACAGGCATTGACAGACTATGGAAAGGGCATGTTAGTCAGTCTTGCGATACAATTTGAGCAGACAGACGCTAGTGTCAGGTTCGCTGACGGGCTGAAGAGGGGATGGCCAAATGAATGCCTTTGGTACAGCATCAATGCCTCACAACCATCGTCTTTGTTGACTGAACATGCCTGAGAAGTCCAGGACACTGGACCGTCAATGGTAGTGCAGATTCTCAGGCGCCAAGCTAACCTGGCACTTCCCTTGAACTTGCTGAGTCCGTTTACAGACCCGGGGCCAGTTTAGTGCACGAGCGAGCTTAGTCCTGCACCAGCCACTAAGCAAGGTGCGCCGCTATAGCGGCGCACCTTGCTTAGTGGCTGGTGCAGGACTAAGCTCGCTCATGCAACTGGCCGCAAGACCACGTTCAGTCTCGTTGGATACAATATTGTCAGATTTACCAAAGACAATGTCTTTCGGCGGCGTAGGGAATCGAGGCAGACAGTCAGTGTAGATTTTATCGTGTGCGATGAAGCCCGAGTACGCTTAGCAAAGGGCCCTTTATCGCCTATTGCCGGATAGTTCCTCCAGGGACGTCTTCACGTCAGTGCTACTTTTGTTTTCTATATGATTCTTGACTTCGTTGTAAACTAATTTTAGGGTCCTCAATACAGACATAATAGGACACTTCAACCACACATTTCGCAGGTTTATGAGCGCATGTGGGCAATAATATGAGAGAGAGAGAGAGAGAGAGAGAGAGAGAGAGAGAGAGAGAGAGAGAGAGAGAGAGAGAGAGAGAGAGAGAGAGAGAGAGAGAGAGAGAGGATGATGATGATGATGATGATAATAACGATGGTGATGTTAATGCATGTATTTTGGGATTGAATTGCTAACTATCTGATGCAACAGACACACATACAAACACACACACACACATACAGAGTGAGAGAGAGAGAGAGAGAGAGAGAGAGAGAGAGAGAGAGAGAGAGAGAGAGAGAGAGAGAGAGAGAGAGACAGACAGACAGACAGACAGACAGACAGACAGACACTGAGACAGAGAGAGAGAGAGAGAGAGAGAGAGAGAGAGAGAGAGAGAGAGATAGAGAGAGAGAGAGAGAGAGAGAGAGAGAGAGAGAGAGAGAGAGAGAGAGAGAGAGAGAGAGAGAGATGAATTAATTTTTTTACTCAAGGATAAATGACTAGGTACATAGACCTGTTTTCAATCATGTCCTTGCGCGCGCACACACACACACACACACACACACACACACACACACACGCGCACACACACACACACAGACACACACACACACACACGGTACACACACACACGCACACACACACACACACACACACACGGTACACACACACACACACACACACACACACACAAACATACACACAAACATCACACGCACGCACATACGCACGCACGCACGCACGCACGCAATAATTTGTCATCTGTACTAATGCTTTCTGTGGGTCTGTCAACAATTAGTTTAATGGCCCTTCTGTGGAGCGAGTTGAGTCTTTTAAAGTTAGCACCACTACTCCCGTCCCAGATAGTAGAGGCATAATCCAAATGTGGCTGAATATGAGCACAATAGAAGTTTTCTTCTGGTGGATCCTTCAGTGAAAATTCTGTTTAGAAAGTAGGTATAAATTTTTAGATATTGTTTTATAAACATTTGCAATATGATTCTGCCAGCACAGCTTGTCTATGGTGATTCCGAGCACGTGCTGCTCCCTGACTTGTTCAACAGACTGGCCATTAAATGGAGGTGGTCCAGCTGGTGATTTTGTCTAGTGGTAATCAGCATACATTTAGTTTTGGAAGGATTCAGTACCATTAATTATTTTGACACCACTGTGAAACATCATTCAAACTACTCTGAAGAGATCTAGTTTATCACCCTACCGTTCCTTGGGGATCGTTTTTTCCTAACTATCTATGCATGTGACTCATGAACAGATATAGACCGATATAAGGGGAGTTTGACTCGCTGGCTGTAAAGAAGTACACCGGTCGAGGACACAAACAATCACAATAACCACTGAACAAGTACACACGAGAAATATGACATCAATCATACCACTCTCGCATGCAAGCGGCATAACAGACATAATCAAAGGCTCTTTTGCATTTACTACGTATATATAATGTTACATTGATTAATAATAAATGATTTGCTCACCTCTGCATACAGGATACGACGACCCATGGTGGTCACACGGCCCATCCCAGCACCAAAGCTGGTGCCGGGAGGGAGAACAGTTCTAACTTCTCTTCCTTTCTTTCCCCCTCTTCTATTTCTCTCTTTCCCTCCTCCTTTCTTTTAGAGCATAAACCTCATGGGTTAAATACTGTCTAAAAACTACGGCCATGGCTATCATAGCCAATCACCGTATGGATTCCTTACGTAGTTTACTATTTTTAGAGAGTTACCACCATGGCGGCAAACATACAAGTGTTCTACGTCATTCCTACAACGTGTCCATCTATACACGTGTTTAACTCTAGAACCTTCCTTGGACACCTGGACATATACATATTTTATTTAACTGATTTCCCACACTAGGCCTTATATCCCTGGATCAAGCCTTGGTCACGATTATAATTCCGTCTCGGTCAATATCTCGTACCTGGCCTTTGACCTAACATATTAACCCTAACCAGCATTATTAACACTGACCATCTTGTAACTATACATAATAGTCACTCTGTGACAAGTTATACAATATATATATCTGATGATGAAACGTCAAGAGTGCTTTAAACGAAAGCCCGATTGCAGTGATTAAATGAGTTTGTGTTTTTCGAGATAATGCTGCAAATGCGTGTGGATGTGCCTTTCAATCGGTTTAGACAAAGTTGATAGCAGGGAAATACGTCTAAACTTGTTTTGGTCAGTGAGGTCTTTTGTTTTAGGTAATGTAAAGGTGATACACCTTTGCTGTCTTTAAGCTGGAATGAAATTTACCTTGCTGTATGCAAAGGTTGATAAACGTACGTTAACGAATCTATGACATACGGCAAAGCCAATTTGAGAACAGTGCTGCTAATGACCATCATTGCCAGATGTACGTTTATTTTTTCCTGCCGAGATGGATTTTCCCATGTCCTGAACCGTTAATAATGGAATATGAAATGATGTAGCGGGAGTCAACCTTTCATTACAGAACCTTCTCAATTGTTCTGACACCACAGCTGGCTGTTCGGGACATGTGGTCTGGAGTAGTGTACTGGCGGCAGAAAGAAAATGCTGATTAATTATATCAGCTGGGATGCTTGTACACTGAGCAGTAATTTTGGACCTCGTGAAAGCGTTCAGCGCACGCCAAACAGATTTAATATCCTTTTTGCTATTCATAAGTCGGTGAAAGAGGGACCTCTGAGCCTTTCTCACTAGAGACTTTACATAATTACTTTTGTTTTCGAAAGGCTGCAAAATCTTTATTTCTTTTTATATTCATCTCGGATCTGCGTGGCACCCTTGATTTCGTTATTCAAAGAGGCGGGCAGCTGGGGATTTTTGACACGTTTCTCTCTGAATGAGGCATGTGTGTCAAGAACACCAAGAAACAATCTGTACCATTCAGATGGAGCCTCGTTAGGATCACTATGGTGGTAGACCGTATCGAATGGCGTATTACTTAAATCAAAAATGAACGCTGCGAGGAGCATGTTCGTTCGATCCGCCTCGGATACAACAACCAGGTTGGACGTCATTTCAACGAACATCCTCATAGCCTCACACATTTCGGCATACGCATCCTTTGGCAAAATACATCCAACTTCATCCGCCGCAAAATGAAAGAGTCAGTCCTTTTTCGCGGACAGGTTTGGCACTTACCATCCGCGCGGCTTGAACATTCGCCCCTAGGGATGTATGCTCGGGCTGATGGTTGTTTGGTGCCAGACTTGACCTCACTGTTGATACTTGATGCTACCGTTGCACCGATTAGTGTGTGTGTGTGTGTGTGTGTGTGTGTGTGTGTGTGTGTGTGTGTGTGTGTGCGTGCGTGCGTGCGTGTGTGCGTGCGTGCGTGCGTGCGTGTGTGCGTGCGTGCGTGCATGTGTGTGTGTGTGTGTGTGTGTGTGTGTCTGTGTGTGTGTCTATGTGTATGCATGTACGTGAGCGGCAGCAGGCACGAGTGAATGCGAATGTATGCAGTGACGTGTATGTATGTAGACGTAAGTTTTGTGCTACATGTTTTGTGCATGTGTATTTACGTCATTATGTTTTTTTTTTTTTTTTTTTTTTTTTTTTTTTTACGTCATTCTAAATTTTCTCTATACAGGATGACGTCTTCTCTTTTTATCGTGTGTTCTTTTCTGTTCTACATTTGTTTCCATGTCACCTGAAGAAGAATCTAAACGTTCCTTGTATCTAATTTAAAGGGTTTTCAACCTCTATCTTCTGTTTTACTTTCACATGAAACCCTAGAGGCAACAGTTTTACTACGTTTAAAAATACATCCCTGTTAAAGTGTTTAAGCGATCTATATCTAATGGTTGTGTGCTGATGCTTGCGGAAAGAATTATCCGCTTTTAAGATCCAGCATCAGCACTCAGGATAGTGATCACTAATCTCTACCTGGGGCACTTCTACTCCCAACACCCTTGACTTACTGGTAGTGTATATATGGTCAATTAGAGTGGAGTAAGTAGGACTAACACGGGTTGCTGTGCTAACCCAAACATAGAGATAGTGCACTCCCAAGCAGGATTATAAGAAACATATTGATATTAAAATCAGCCAGAATCATCACTTCAGAGCTTGACTTTCTCACTTTATCCAAAATAGCAGAAAACTCGTCAAACTGTTGAAACGCTGATGCTGGGTTTCTGTACAGGAATCCGATCAGCATGGGGCTGCATTTGTCTGCTCTCAACTCAACCCAAACACATTCAACTGTCTGTGACGCCAGGTCTTTACGCCTGCGGGTAATA
>BTPG01000001.1:208635303-208665303 GCA_036245525.1 Semisulcospira habei
ATCAGATTGACTGCATCCAGTACCATTATTCAAGGGAGAGAGGAAACCGGAGTAGTACTCGGAGAAAAAACCCTCGGGGACCTGAAAAGTCTCGTACCTAAGTCACATAAGTTCGACCATTGTGGGAATCGAACCCGGCGACTTCGCCACCAGGTCACCCCTATACCAATCTATTTTACTGGAAATCAAACATTTGTTTTAGGTGAGCATGTCCATTAATAAAAACAAAACATTTAAATAAAATATATATTTTTAAAGTTTACATTTAATTTCAAAATTAGTAATAAATAAATGTAATAATCCATATAATCCCATTGTGATTGCTTATTGCAGCCTGTTGCTTATTGCAGGGTTTGGACATTGTGTGGTTAGGGCTTTGTTTGTTTAATCATTGCTTATATGGGTCCAGCGGACTGCGAAGAGCCAAATCAGGACCACCAAAAAAATAACAAAAAAAAAACGACCTCACTCCCCATCCGCATACAAAAGATCTGCAGAGACAACCCCAACGGTAACACTGAAGGCACTCTACCAGCCGGTCACTTTGCAATAAAGGCATCCCACGCAGGGGATGCTGAGGCGCATTCTAATTTATTAAACCCCCCGGTTACAAAAACAAAATAGAATATAAACATCATTAAAAAATAGTCACAAAATGCATACATAGAAAATGACTACATAGCTAAAAAACATCAATTCATGGAAAGCACTAGTGACCATTTGGCAGAGGTGTCCAATACCACCAAACTGACCCAACAGACCCAATATACAAATGAGTTTTGGGGAGAGTTTTCAAAGAAAAAAGGTAGCTGACTGGTCTAGTGAATAAGATTGATTGATTGATTGTACATTGCTTAACGTCCCGACAGCAACAAGGCTTTCTCAGGACGTGCCTGCACTGCTTGTGAAAAAAAAAATAAACAGAACATTGAATGTATGTCGCCAGCCAGTCAAATACGTTAAATAAACCTAACACATGGGACTAAATAAAGCTAAGACCATTTAGCAACACACATCCAATATCAAGAGCTACAGGCAGTGCAGACAGTAGGGAGAGTTTTTAAAAGGCAAATACAGGTGAATGGGCAAAGGGTAGACAGAAACACATGCCCCAGAATAGAGAGAAAAACCCACCCTGTGGGGCTGACCAGGGTGACCCTGGGAACTAAAAAAATACCTAACCCCACCCAAGTCCCCCAGGGCAGACTCGGGTGAGGGTCTAGTGAATAAGAGAGATAGTAGAATGAAAGAATAGATTAGAAAAGAGACTGAAGAAATGAGAATGATAGGAACAGTGGGAATTTAAAGCACTAAATTTCCACAAAGTGGGGATACTATTTATACAGAAAACCCCCGGAATCACCACGGGGGGACTTTATTTTGTAAAGTGTACCTACAATGAACTTGTGGTCAGAGCACTTGAACACCCCCAGTAGTTGTAAGTATTTCTCAACATAGTAACTATTCAGAAAAAGTGTAAATGAATAATATAAAACTTTACAAATATGAATTTTCAAGCATAAATCAAAATAACCAGACAATATTAACACAGCACTTTCAGAATATACTCTGATTTCTTTGTGCAACCACCCCCCCCCCCCCCATTTAATTTTTTTTTTGCCTTTACTCAATTTGGGAGACAAATTGGTAAATCATACTATCTAGACTAAATTAGCCCCCCACCCCCCACAAAAACAAAAAAAAAAACAACAACAAACAACTAGTACTACAAAAATTTCCAATAAAAATGTACATGTATCCCAAATGCAGTTCTCTTTAAGATCTGCACCCCTACATTTTCATTAATAATAAAATCACAAACTGCGTAACTATATGAACAAAAGAAAAGCAACCATTAACAATGGGCATGGGCACACAAATTTACCTACACACATTCAACAGTTTCTCAGGTCAACTGGGTCTAGGTTGTATTTTACTCTGGGGTAAACAACTTCTGGCAAGAAACAATTATCAAAAAAATCTTCTGCCTTTTGGAGCATGTCTTGAATGAAAATGTCATCCTTCTGAATAGTCTCAATGTGCATGGCATGCTTTGTGCACAAAACAAAGTCACATTCCTCAACCTTGTACACAAACAGTTGACACTGGATTTGGCTGTAATACTGATGAGTCTTCTTCAGACTAACCCCACTTTTGCTTGACTTGTCTGCACTCAAGCAAGACTGCTTTTGCAGTACTGCAGACATGTCACTTTCTTCCCAACTGTTTCCTGGGTTCTTTATTTCCACCAGACGAACCCTCCCAGACTTTTCAACAGCCAACCGGTCAGTGGATGCTCCGATGAATCCCTTCTCAGTAGAGATGCGCAGACCAGACTCAGACAGAACAAGTTCTATTCCCTCCAGTTCACGTGACAGTTTGTATCTCTGGGCTGCTGCTGCTTCTCTTTCTAGTCCATTCTTCATGTCCCTACTTTGAAATCTAGCGTTTGAGTAAAGTTTGGAAGCCAAAAACACTTTCGGATTTGTGGATTTCCGCATGTTTGCAACTTTATGCACAACTGATGCAGTTAGTCTGAACTTTCTGTAGTGAAACCATTTTGCCGACATGGATTGACCACGTGTCTCTATTTCAATGGAGTTTGCTTGAGCTTCCATTACATTTAAAGATAATTTAAATGCGACACATGCTTCTCTAATAGTGCTGAGTGAGATGGGGCTTGGTCCAAGTTGGTTTTCGTCAGCTCCAGTTGGTTGTGGGTCAGCATCTGGTACTGGACACAGCGGAACAACATACCTGTGAAAGACAGAATGGCTATACATTAGTACTCCTAACTCTTAAGTGTTTTAATTGTACTATGAATTTATTGTTATTATTATTGTTAATGTTATTATTTAATATTAAAAGTGCATACTACATAAATATTTACTTTGATGTTCACAACTGTGTCTGAAAAAGTGTAACTATAAAATATAGCAAAAGCTTGCCAAAGTTGTTAACAAACAATATATTTTAAATCTTAAAATATGTGTATATATGACTAAGTGCCAAAAGGTGGGACACAGAAGGGGTACTGATATGATTTCTAATAAAATCATGTATATTTACATCTGAAAACTGAATTATTGTTTTATCTGTGTGAAAGAGTGAATGTGTGGATACTATAAATACTTTCAAGCAGTAATTTCGAGTATTTTGAGCAATATTGTCGCGGGATTCATTCCTTTGTTGACGAACAGCAAGGATCGAAATGTATGTTGTAAGACTTTTTCTTCTTTGACGTATGACACTGTTTTGACGAACGACACTAATATCTGAAGCTTTTTGTGTAAAATTATGTAAACAAGCATTGGTTGTTTGTTTTCATTAGATCTTTTGGGTAGAATGCATTTAGGAAAATCGATTTACCACAACTTGGAAATACGTAGTTACGTTAGAGTGACAAAATGGCAGTGTTACTTTAGTACAACAGAGGCGGCATGGGTAGAAATGTTGACGTATGACCCGACTCTGTTGTTGTAAATTTGACGCTCGACATTATAGATGGCTGTTGCAGTATCTCTGATCTGTGCTAGTGAAAATTTCTTGCAAGAAGAGAATGTTGCAAGTTTAGCTCAGCTTGCCAAAATGCTCGTACTTTGATTTGATTCCTTTTTTTTTTTTTGCCAGGACCTTTTACAGCATGTTTATGGTCCAGTCAGTGTCAAACGTCAACATTACAACATCAGCAGGAAATGCACTATTTTCTAAATATTAATGAATCTCTGTTTGCAAATACCAATACACCTGGTCTTGTTTTGTTTGTATGGATGTGGTACAATGTTATTTTAAGAATAAAAAGTTAAAATAGACTTGCAGACAAATTGTAAACAATTTAGTCGGTGTCGTGTGTCAAACCTTACAACACTGAATATGCAATAAAGTATTTTAGAATGTGAACATCACAACAAAATATGATTATAATGTAGATGCAGGCCAGTCTTTAAAGGAAAAAAATGTTTTGTTGCCAACATCCCTTGAATTGTCTACTTGATCAACTATTTGTGTTGTAATGTTTGACACGCGACATGACAGGCATTTTACCATTTAAACTACAATATCTCACAAACCAAACCTTCAATTATCTTTTCCTATTGCAGAATCTTGCTTGGTATTGAAAGATATCTGATGGTAAAAAAGACAACTCTCTGAGACAAACTTGAATTATTTACCCCTTTGTCCCAAATCAGGAGACCACCTTTTGGCACTTAGTCATATTTCAATTACTTGTTTTAGTACAAACCTGCAAAACGGAAGCGTGGGATCAATTTCTTTTAGTGCCTGTGCCAACTGACTTGTTTTTCCAGGGTTGACATTCTGATCATCAGGGTGCCGAGGATCAAAGTTGATGTAGTTCATGGTCCTTCTTGGTGTTTTTACTTGTCCCATCTCATGCCTGCAAACCAATTTAAGTTAATTATCACTTTTTGCAGAGTTTTGTCACTGTTTAAGGGGTACAAAAGTGTGTGAGGAGATTATTTAGCCATTTCAAACAGAGATATATTATTTATATCATCAGATTAACATAGATCTTCAATAACTAAACATTAAAACCATAACATGAACACAAACATCATATCTTCATTTATCAACTTGTCCGCATGACTACAGACTTGATTCGGCTCATTGTCGTCTGCGTGACTCTTCAAACACTGATTTAATGATTAACTAACCTGTCTGACTAAAATTTTAACCCGCACTACAATAGGTGTTCATTTACAAATATGAACACAATTATATAAAAAAAATATATAAAAAGAATTGTAACCTCACATACACATACATTTCAAACCCCCCCCCCCCCCCCCCCTTCAACCCTCTTCTGTGGGGATGCTGGGGTTATCTCTCTTCTTCACTAGATCAGTCATCTCCTTTTTTCTTGCAAAACTCCTCATTTGTATGTTTTATCAGCTAGAGCTTGCTATGATTTTATTATTTAGCAATTTAGACATTTTTTTTAGGTGTGCATTTTGTTAATATTTTGTAATGATGTTTACATTTTTATTTTGTAAACGGGGGTTTGATAAATTAAGAGTATTAAGGACAACGTCCCATGGGTGGGATGCTTTTATTGTAAGGCGACTGGCTGGTGGAATGCATTCTATGTTAGTTGTTACCATTGGGATTGTTTTGTGGCAATCCTTTATGAGGATGGGGAGTGAGTCCTCTTTCACACAAGCTGTAATCATGATATGATAGTATTAGTAATGTCGACTGAATCCAATAAACAAAAACAACATACACTTAGATGACAAACTACATAACCACTGAACCAGTATCACCACTGAACCAGTATGTACTGTTATTACTCTTGTTTGACAGCATAATGTATTATTTTAATTACCAGAGATTTCAACACCTTATATATTAATTAACAGATAACTTACTTCACAATGTTTATTTCATCCCATGATGCTGGAGCTGTCCGTTTCCCCCCTGGTTCTTTCCAACAACAAGGCTGATCAGTGCATGTCGGAGCATCAGGAATGACGTCAAGCCCTCTGGCCTTGAAATCTTCAAGGGCAAACAACACTGCTGCAATATGGTTACATCCACCACCTTTTCTGAAACATGAATACAGTGGATTCAATGAACGCTTTATTTCGCACACAAACATTATAAATTGTACTTCACTGTTTATCTGAGTACTGAAAGAATAAACATTTTTCATGTGATAAAGTGTACACCAATTATCTCTTTTACATATTGGATTTTTTTTTACCTTTCCATGCGGTCTAGTTGAAAATGGTCACTTCAATTTGAACAATAAAGTCCGTTCAATAATTTCAACTATTGTAACCTCTTTCCTTGGTGCATACACAATGTATTTGATTTCAAACTGAAAACTATTATCTTACAATACTCTGCAAATTGTCCTTATCAATTAAAAAATATTTGCCTTTTTAAAACTTTCCCTACTGTCTGCACTGCCTGTAGCTCTTGATATTGGATGTGTGTTGCTAAATGGTCTTAGCTTTATTTAGGCCCCATGTGTTAGGTTTATTTAACGTATTTGACCGGCTGGCGACATACATTCAATGTTCTGTTTAGGTTTTTTTTTCACAAGCAGTGCAGGCACGTCCTGAGAAAGCCTTGTTGCTGTCGGGACGTAACGCAATGTACAATCAATCAATCAATTAAAAAAAAAAAAACCTTTAAAATACACGTATTTTACTTACCCAGCAGGGCAGTCACAACAAGCCCGACGTACTTCTCCTGTGTACTTGTCTACAGCTAAATTGTTTGTTTGCTTCATTGATGCTCGCACGACGGCTTTTACTATCATTGTTGGAGTTTCCACACTGTCGTCCTCTGTGCCACAAATCCCGATTACACGTACATGTCCGTCTTTGAGAAATGAAATCGATCTCGCCGACTTTAGAGCTTTTACTTCATCCACTGTTTTCTTCACTGATGACGCTCCTCTTGACAATTGTAGTAATATCTGGTCTTCACAAATAACTGGGAATTCCACCAAAGACTTAGTCCATTTTCCGTCGATTACTTTCGCAAACCACTCCATTTTCTCTTCCCCCCTGCTTCCGGAATTTTCAAGAACGATAACTTTTGGTACAGTTTGCTGTCCAATCACAAGCATCCTTTCATTCGCAGATAGGAATGCGCAAAAGGAGTATTGTGCGCCTATGTTGAGTTGCCGTTGACGTAGTGATTTGAGGGGCACGCTGATTTCACCTGTGCTTGGGTGTGGGGTTGGTAAGGAATCAGGTTCATAGCCAAGAAATGAGACTGCCAATGTGCTGGTTTTCTTTTTTTTTTTTTTTAAGTGTTATTTTGTGCATGGCAAATGTGCAGCTGGTGGGCGGTAGTGTTTTTTTTAGGGGATTGAAATATTAAGGGATGCCTGGGACTGACTATGGCTAAGAGACTGGACAGTACGGAAACGGCACTGTGTTCCGTGGCCTTAACTCATTTGCGGTCAGCCACATCCGGGTGCGCGGCTTATGCCGCGCATCCGGATGCGGCTGACCGCGAATGAGTTAACCCATTTAGCCCCAAGGCCGCATTTAGGAGGCGTCACTTAACGACTATGTACCAGTTGCAGGAGATGGATGAACCATGATAATTCAAGGGTAGTGCCAGATTAGCTTGGCGCCTGAAGGCGCCAAGCTAATCTGTCACTACCCTTGAATTATCATGGTCCATCCATCTCCTGCTATATGGCGTTGTGGCTACATGGGTTAACAGACAAATGCTCTCTCCAGAGAAGAAGAAGTCTTGGAGGGCGGCAGTGAGTGTCACCTTTCATTCAAGACCATCGTTTAGGTGGCTAACGTCGTGTCTGACTTGTCACACGAGCGGTCCTTGAAAACAGGTGAGGCTGTGTTTCTAAATCAGAATCAGTGCAAAGATACCGCAGGCAGCCAAAAGATGGTTCATCGCGCCCCGAAGCCCGAATCCGAAATAGCTCAGGCAGTTAAGCGTCGGAGCAGGAGAGCGAAGGGAATCGCCGGGTCGTGGGTTCGAATCCCCGTCCCGGCCTCGGTAGCTGGACTCGCAATCCAGGGGGAAAGACGGGCTTGTTCAATAGCATGTCCGTTGAAAGGTCCTGGTACATCAAAGTGGCACAACTGGAGTGCGCCTGAGTTGATCACTGTTCAGGTCGTAACGGCCCACTGATAGGCAATAGATTTGCCTGTCCCCCATAACCCGCCCGTCAGGGCCGTCTACTATCACTTCGGTGCCGTGGACGTTAAACCCTGAACTAACCAACCAACCAAGCCCCGAATCCTCGGCAACAGACATAGATTTACCCGCAGGGGATCAGGCTTGAAAATCCGTGCCGCTTGCAGGGACTCAGCGACTCAGTCGTATTGCACACAGTGAGAGACCGCGATCTTCTGTAATGATGACCACCAACACACATTCTACGATTCGTGTGGTGGTCCGTGATTTTGCACCTTACCCCGGGCTTATGTGCTGGTAGGTGATTTTGGGCGTAGAGCCGTAAGGTCCAAAATCACAGACCGGCCCTTAAATAAAATAGAAAACTGGGCAAAGTGACCAGTCTCCGTTGCGACTTGTTTCATGGCTCTTCGCTCATTCAGTGCTGCCTTTTACGACTCAACCTTTTGAACTGCCGTCATTCCCCGCGGTGCTAAAAATTCCTAGGCTGTCGCAGATTTCAAAACCGATGGTTTGCCTCCGATTGAGGATAAGGTATTTGTGCATGAGAGGCAGTGGCGGTCTCCGCCAGCTGGGCACAGATCCTCGCGAGCCGCTAGCTGCGGTTGCCGGAAAATGAGAATCCTTTAGATGAGACAGATTGCTACAAGAACGCAACATAGATCCTCACTTAGACCCACCTGCTGCAGGGCTGCTAAAACTACACAAATGGCTCAGGATGGCCGAACAAATTATCACAAACTGCATAGGACATGCACTCTGATGAACTCTTGCGGATGAATGTTGCATTGATAAGTTAAACTGACCTGATTTGTATCAGTGCCTTTGACTGCAATAGATGCAGAGTCCCTAGTCCTCTAAGTGCAAGATATTCGTGAGATTGACAAAGGCAAGAGGCATAGATTCTCATGAGCCTCTGCGGCAGCAGGGGCTCATGAGAATCTATGCCTCTTGCAGATGGAGGGTTTTGTGTGCGAAACAGTCGAGAGGAAATTACAGTATCTTAGTATTCCTTTCACACTCCGCCCCTTGACCCTGTCTCATCGACGAGTAGCGAGCTCCGCCGCATACTAGAGTACTATTAACTCCAGCACTTTTAATTCGTTTTGTCGTATTGAGTCTTGGCTTCCGTAGAGATAGGGTTTTTCATACCGATTGGACAGTGCTGGAACAGCGTCATTTGTTTTGAAAGTCTAGGTTAGAAACATACATTCCTAAACGTTTTTCTTTTTTAGTTCTTGGAATGTCTATTAAGCTTCTAATACGAGAAACACTTCACTTCGCCGTCAATTTGTTTTTGCTTATGTTCATATCGGTAGTGTAAAAGACACGCGCCGACAATATCATCGTCATTTTCTTCACTGAGTGGCGCTTGTGGTAGAGCGTTCTCGTCCAAAAAGGCGCGGGTTCGAATCCAGCTGGGGTCAAAATTTGTTCATATCCTTTTTGAAGTCGTCTTTGAAATCGCTTTGGTGTACAAAAGACGTTTAGTTTTTTTTCTGTTTTTTTTCCCGTGGTGCATTTTGTGTTTGTTTGTTTTTCTCTTCAAATTTAACTTTGTTTTTATTTTCTCTCTTCTTTTTTTTCTCCAAATGGACATGCGTTACATACTAAGGATAATGGCTGTTAAATGGTTAAAGGGATTCCATACCACAGCATAGTTCCATAGTACCATTAAACTTTTTCTCCAATGTACTTGACTCCCCTTCCTTCCCAGACGATGATAGTTACGTCCCTTAGTATATTCTGGTCCTTAGCTCGGGTAGGCAGCCTCTCTAACCGTCTGACTTCTGATTGGATTAAACCCTTCACGCACAACGCCAATTCCGTCACATTTAACTCCTTCAGTGCCGGGACACCGTGAGGAATATTCGACTGCAAGAGACATAGATCCTCTTGAACCCCCGCGATTGCGGGGGCTCATGAGGATCCATGCCTCTTGCTTGCCCCATATTCTTCGGATACTGAGATCACGAGACTGGTCGTCTGCGGTGGCCACACATGCTTTGTCAGGGCAGTGCAGAGATTAAAATGACTGACTCATCATTAAGCGGTGTTTGGTTACACGCGCGGTTGTCTCAGTCGAGACGGATTATGGCTTAAAAAAACTGCTTGCCCGCTTTGAAAGGTCAAGTTTAGACCCCTAAATGGGACTTCCTTATTGGCTACCCCAGCCTTATTTATAAACCCAATATTATGCAGGACTAACAAAGCGACGTCTCGTATAACTATGTCTATTACGTCACTCTTACGTCACCCTGCACTAGGGATCCGGCCCCACGTACAGAAACCAACACGTACAGTTAGTTTGTAGAGCTTAGCATCAAAGTCTGAACTGTGTTTAACTCATTCGAGACGTGCCGCTTATGCCGCGTATCCAAAGGCGGCACGTCTCGAATGAGTTAACAACTGTGACAAGGCACGAGCACTAGAAAAAACAACAACAACAAACAAAAAAACAGCGAGAAATCGAACATTCATGACTCATTGATAGTGCCTGATTATGCGACGGTGTTTCAGATATTTTGATACTTTGAGACATGTTTTTAACATTTATTTAGGGTTTATGATCTAGCGGAGCTATTCGAAGTACTCCACCTGTGCCGTCACACACTTCATTATTCATTTTGTCCACTGCAGAAATGCTCCTTTGTAGTCATTTTGAAGGGTATGTGACAGACACTGAAAAATGGCAGATCCGAGGGTTCAACGAGTGTAGAAAGTGCGTCCAGAAGTGAATTTGTTGAGGCGTTTCAACTTGAAAAATCGCATGGAGACAGATGAGGGGAGTAGGCAGGGTTTGGCAAACGCTCAACATTCCCCTGTACTTTTTGCAAGCTAGGACTTGTGAGCAGGCGCGTTGTCATGCATAATTTTGATTTTCACGCATTCCAGTGTTAATCCATTCTGTCGGTGCCAAGCTAATCTGGTACTGCCCTTGAATTATCATGGTTGATCCATCTCCTGCAACTGGTGCATAGTCATTAGATGACGCCTCCAAAATTTAGAAAAATACGGCCGTCGGGCTAAATGAGTTAAGTCGCGCCTTTTGTAGAAATTGTTCACCTCAGAAGGTACAAAGTCTCTGAAGTACTTGTCATTGATCTTCTGCCTTGCATGGTTTTGTAGAACGATTCCCTTGGTGCTAAAAAAAATTAACTCATTCAGACCGGTGAACGTATTTCCCAAATTTTGGAGGCGTCATCTAACGACTAGTTGCAGGAAATGGACCGACCATGATAATTGAAAGGTAGTGCCAGATTAGCTTGGCGCCGACAGGCGCCAAGGTAATCTGGCACTACCCTTGAATAATCATGGTCAATCCATCTCCTGCTGTAGTGCGTCAGGGCTGAATGAGTTAAAAAATTTTCAACCTCTATTTTCTGTTTTCCTTTCACATGAAACCCTTGCGGCAACAGTTTTACTACAATGTACAAAACGTTCTTTTGGTGGCGAGATCTTGTGATTTGAGGTGAGAGCTCGCCTTTTGACACCCAGGGTTTCTTCTTAGCCTTGGTGTGCGGCTCATAACGATACACCCATGTCTCATCGCCTTTCACTACTTAACCAAGCGACTCGGCTCAACGTTTTCATATTTGTTGTTTAGAGTTTGGGCACAAAGCATCCCATCCATCTTGTTCTCAGGCGTCACAATTTGCCAGACTCAAAACGCGCAAACCTTCCCGCTGTACCTAAGTGCCGGCTTTGGCCATGACTCTGTATACAGATGACGCATGTAAGCCACCATGTTCAGCCATCTCTGCAAGGCCAAAATCTCTGGTGTGCGTTGAAAACTGTCTGATCACGAGCAGTTAACTTTTCACCACATTTTATTGTCTTTTCTCACTTTCCTCTGGGAGCCAGAATTACCGGATGAAAACCCGCCCCCAATAGCAACACATCATTCGTCAGGTCCACGACGGCCACAGTGCAGCAATGCGCGGGCCCACCGCGGCCGTCGTGGGTCCGAGGACTTTTGCTTACTGGGAGCGCTTTACCCACCGGCATCTGAAGGATAAGAATGGTGGAGAAGCATGACTAGCAGCACGCAGATCGGCCGAGTAACTCATTCGCGGCCAGCCGCATCCGGATGCCGCTGACCGCGAATGAGTTAATATCTGCGTCACCGATTTTCCCAGAGCCAGGCTTACCAACCCAACGCGCAAATGGCCACCGGGCCGACGTCGGCCCGATGGCCGTTTGCGCGTTGGGAAGGCTGAAAAAAAATAAAATTGGAAAACGTCCAGTTTGGAGCCATGTTTTTTTGGGCAGTGCTCGAAAGTGACTTTAGAAAAGTGCTGGGTTATCAAAAACCAGTGGATAGAAAATAAAGATATTTGGCCACGAAATATTTCAGATGTTCATCAAATGACGTATCATATTTATTCGTTCAATTTGGTGGGCATGCTAGAAAAAAAAAACACATGAAAAACAAAAACCTTCGTATTGTGTTGTCTTTCTGTACTTCAGGAGGTTCTGCGCGTGAGCAACACATATTTCATACGATCTTTAATATTCTGGGCCATTTTACGCATACACTGTATTAACCCATATCATACTGAGGATAAAAGCTTAAAATTTGTACACTGCCATATGCAAGCTAAAAAATATAGTATTTACGGATAAGGATATAGACCAATGGCTTTAGTTCAAGGGTGGTGTCAGAATAGCTTGGAGCCTAGAGGCGCCAAGCTATTCTGGCACCACCCTTGAACTCTTTGAGTCAAACTTATTTCACACACTGGTGTATTCCGAATGATAGGGGTTAATAAACCGATTCAAAATTGCGGAATGTAACGGAGGAATGATCACCATTCCAATCTTGTCCATGGTTACCCAAAAGACTACCACACTTAAGTATCTTTTTAAAGAGTAAACTAGAATTTCGCGGAATTCAAAAGGGAAGTGATAACAACTTTAAGCTTGTCCGAAAAAAAGAACAAAACTTGCTTTTGCACAGTTCAGCATTATTTTACAGTTCGAGAAATCTCGCCTTCGCCGCTTTTAGCTGGTCGTCGACACAAATATCTTCAAAAGGTATCAGTTCACGACATTTCTTATAATTTGTTGTTTCAGTGTTATGTCGCGCAAACAACAGTGACTACGAAATATGCGAGATTTTCTGTGAATTTGGACTTTACGGCGTAAGCCGTAAGTTAGAAATTCACAGACCAGCACACATCTAGGCCTCATACCATGACCTCGGGCCTGCTTGCGTAGTTCATAAAAATCCTGGCGCGATCCCTTTTAGCGCTCACATTTAACAGACAAATAACATTTCCATCAAACCGATCAACGTTGCAATAATACCGCACATATCTACGTTACTTTCATCGATCGCCAGCGTCCGAACTCATAACCCGAGAAGATGACGCAGAGATCAGAAGCCGCAAGTAGGATAACTCCCACAGAAGGGACATTGGCGGTAACTCCGCAATAATTGGAGCCCACTTCCGGCAGGTCACAGACATAGATACCGGGGCATTAGAGCGTCTAGATCTGTGGGATTGCGAAGATTTCCGGTCAGTATGACTGTGTCCACAGTATTGGTCGTATACTGAATATTTGATGACCTATAAATTCTGACGATAACAGAAATAAATCTCATAAATAGTCATAAAACGTTTAGGTCCTCGGTAGATTTACATTTTTTTCTCATGTCAGGCTCTAGTTGGAAATAAGCCTAATTCTTATGTCGACCTCGTGGCTACCATTCTGAAATGTCTCATATGCAAGGCATTCCCTTCTGGACACACCATGGTGCACATTGATGATATCGGGCTCACGAGGATCTGTAGAGTTTTGGAATAAAACCGTCGGTCGTTAACTCATTCGAGACGTGCCGCCTCCGGATACGCGGCATAAGCCGCGTATCCGGAGGCGGCACGTCTCGAATGAGTTAAACACTACTTGAAAGACTTGAGGGTAGGTGCTTTCTTCCACTGGTCTGTCGGTACCTTTAGGCGCTCTTGAGAAACTCGCAGACTGCTAATGCCCGGTGCGCGGAAATCCATCGGGTCCGACGTCGGCCGCGGTCAGTCTTTGTGCGCCGGCTGACTGAGACCGACGTCGGCCCGAAGGATTTTTGCTTGCGGGTAAGGTACAGAGAACTGGACACAGAGAGACGAGAGACACTTGCATTCGTCTGTCTGGGCGACTGGCTCAGGTCAAGAGGGTAAGGTCCGAGTCCGAGAAGTAGACGAAGAAAAAGAAAAGTGCATTGCACATACAAAACGACAGAGAGGGGGAGGTGGTGAGAGGGGTGTCTGAAGGGAAATGGATCCTCCCAGTGAGCAAATGTCTTCGGGCCCACGACGGAGCTGTGCGCGGGCCCACTGCGGCCCGTCGTGAACCCGAGGACGTTTTGCTACCGGGCATAAGAGAGAGGGAGGAGAGATAGGTGGGGGCAGGGAATGAAACCTGTCTCGTAGAAAGCGGTCGGACCCTCAGTGGCCAGCATGTCCATAATCATCTTCTTGCTTCTGGTTAGTTCGGGGTTTATCGTCCACGTCACCGAGGTTGTATTGGACGCCCTAACGGGCATATCTGGTTGAAGGTCCTGGCAAATCAAAGTGGTACAGTTGCAGAGCTTTCTGACTTGAACAGCCAGAGGCATTAGCTGGGCCTGTCCACTATCACCATTTATCTTTTTAATCTACATTTCTACCTCCCCTCTCCCCTGCTCTCAGAGCTATCTTTTGGTCGTACTTGCCACAGCGCGACCTTGATTCTGTGAGGAGAAACAGCAGCCTTAAAAGCGTAATGTCTTCTCGTAGAGCAACGCCCTGCTTCTCCTTAACATTGTAGTCACCCCCCTCCCCACCCCTACCCCCCTAACCTCTGCCTCACACCTCTTCTCCCGACTACAACAACACCATCCGTTGTTAGATTTTTGTGACAGATAAATCCATACCTCCTTCCCGTCGCACTGCTGAGACGATTTCTACAGCTTTACAGCGAAAACGATTAATGTGTCACTTTTTTAGGCAATGTACTGTAAAAATGGGCACAGTAAAAAAGTTATTACGAACATTACTTCTCGTAAGTACGACGGGTTTATGCTATCAATAGCCATATTCTCTGAATGAACACGAGTTTTCGCTTCGGCAGAGAACATTTTTCACTCGTATCTGACAACATATGATATTGTGTCGTCTCAGAAAAGTTCGCTCTTTGATCATGAGATGCACGTCGGTTATATAGTGCGCACTTTTACAAATAAATTAACACATTCAAGACGTTCTGCATTCGGATACGCGGCTGACGCCGCGTATCCGAATGCAGGACGTGTTGAATGTGTTAAATACTAAACCAAATTCATGCCGTTTCAAGTAAGCATAATAAGACAGAGATTTCCGTGTCTTCTTTTACGCCTGTGACGAACTGTGATCTGAAATTGAATCTTACCAATGGTTGCCGTCCACCGGTCGCTCTTTGCTCAGTAGCTCTTGTCAGCGCCTCTTTCAAGAATCCGGCTGTGACACTTATATACTGACAAGCACAAGAAATGCGACTTTTTTTGGGAATTATCGGAAACACTAAAGCGTTTCCGATGATTCCCAAAATATCGCATTTCAGACGATGCGATATTTTGGGAATCATCGGAAACACTACAGTGTTTCCGATGATCCCAAAACTGTCGCATTTCATTTGCTCGTCAGTATACTTTGAATGTCTTCTTAGACATTTTTTTGTAAAGAGCTCTATAATGTCGCCCGCCCTTTCATCGGCTTTTTTCCTCCATGTTCATGTCATTTGTAGTACCCATATGTACGTGACTGCTAACCAGGTCAACAAGGGGACTAACTCTCAAATTTCTTGTGCTTACTTTGTTTACAAATATACAGCTTTACTCATAAGCATTAATGTTCATATGCACTAAGGAATCCCGGTTAACAGTCACAGTCACGTGACTCCTATTTAAGGACAAGAAGGGGACTAATTTTTAATTTCTCATGACCACTATTTGACTTTAATTTATAAACATGTAAGGGGTGTAGATGATCGTCTTGTTCTATACCAGCGTATTTCTCTGTGGGCTGGCGATTGGGTGCCTGATAGGCGGGGACAAGGATCAGTCTAACTGTTTGTCTGTCCAGCGCTGAGTGATTCCCCTTGGTTTGTGTACAATTCTGCCAGCGCTAGCCTCACATATCTGGTTTGTGAGTTTAATTTATAAGGAAGTCCCAGGAAACCAGCTGCGGTAAACTCAGATTCAAATCACGGATGGGTCATCTTTTGCCTGTACATATTCTGCGGTCTCTTCGAAGAAATTCAGTGTTGTCAGTTTCGTCCTCCGCCTCTGAACTGTCCTACGAGCTCCCTCGAGCTGTTCCTGAGTTTCACCTCTCGCGGTGCTGAGCTGTTGATGTTTTTCAATCATGTCTTTGATACATGTCCTTCATCTGCTGCTCTTCTGGCAAATCGAAGTTAACTCATTTAGCCCCGAGTCCCTACAGCAGCAGATGAATTGACCATGATAATTCAAGGGTAGTGCCAGATTAGCTTGGCGCCTAAAGGCGCCAAGCTGATCTGGCACTACCTTTGAATTATCATGGATTATCTCCTGCAACTGGTACATAGTCCTTAGGCAACACTTCCAAAATTTGAGAAATAGGGACCTTGGCGCTAAAAGGGTTAAGTAGCGAGTTGTTTTATTGTCTGTGTATCCACTTTGAAAAAAAAAAACTAACTTCTTTCTTGGGATTTTCCGTATTTTACCAGCTTGACAGTCACATTGTGGTCTGGCTTTGATGCATCCGAGTTCTGTGCTCGCAGATACCACAATAATAAATAATAATAACAATACATAGAATTTATATGGCGCATTTCTCATATTTATAATATAACTCAATGCGCAGGACTTAGCCGCGAACTGAACCCAACAAGCACGCTCACGCGAATCACGCTCATTCCCTCACATACTGTACATAAACACAGAACATACACGTGGCGCTAAGGGTGAGCTCAAGCGAGCTACTGAAATATTTGGAAATTTAAATCGCTTTGTTTATTTTTTTGGGAAATTTGATTGAGTGGACTGAAATTAATACCCAATTCGTGGGGGAGGAAAGAGCCGGAGTACCCGGAGAAAGAACCCCTGGCAATGCGACACACAAAAGCAGAGACGCGTAAAAACTAACACCCACCCCTCCTTTAACCCATCCCCCCCCCCCCTTTCTCTGCCATGCAAGCGAAGGTCCTCGGGCCCACGACGGCCGCAGTCAGCCAGCGCACGGTAGTACGCGGGCCCACTGAGGCCATCGTAGGTCCCGCGAAGGCGGCTACTGGGGTTGCTCTCACCCATTCATCTTTCTTCCTCCACCCCTAACCCCTCTTTTCATACCTTTCCACCCCACCCCACCCCCACCCCACCCCACCCCTCTCGCCTCACTAATTTCTTTCTCTGCGATTGGGACCGTGTGTACTATACAGTATTTTTCCAACCCTCTTCCCTGACGGGTTCGTTTGCTGAGTATCGAAATACGAGACAAGAGCACACAAATATTTCATGAGAAACAAGAACCAAATGCAAATCACGAACAGTCTGCGATCCAGAAAATCTGCTTGTCCGGCATAATTCCAGAGAATTTCCGTTCTAGATCATTCTTTACAGCAGGGGAGACTATGATAGCCGCCCTTTCTTTCTGTGTGCACACTCCGTTCTTTTCCTGTGTATTAATGAAGTCAGCTGGAAAATTGACTTGAAGTCGGCAAGAGGCATAGATTCTCATGAGCCCCCGCATTGCGGGGGCTCATCCGAATCTGTGCTTTTTGCAAGCATTGATTTTTATCTATTTTTCTGCAAAGGGCAACCGAAGGAATGTTCGAACTACGTATACACTTGCATAGAGGGGTTCATGAAATAGATTTTAGGATACATCGCCTTTGCAATCTGCAGCGACTGAACAGAATCTGTGCCTCATGCAAGATCAATTTATATCTGTGTTTCTCAGGGAGAGGGGGGGGGGTAAAAGGTTTTTCGAACGAAGTAAGTACTTGCATAGTGAGGTCATTTGCATGTAGGAGATGTCGCCGCGATACTGTAGTCGCTCTGTCTCGAAAGCCGAAGCCTGTTTGTCGTATGGCGCATTGCAGGGAGATTATTCACGGCTATGTATCATTTTTGATGGTGCATAACGATGATGTTTGTGTATGTGACGTATTTTATGTCGGATGTATCTGTCTGAGGTGGTGTTTGTCTGTATGCAAATCGTTTGTATCTGTCTGGATGTTGGTCTGCCTGATCGTTTGGGTGGTGTATATGTCTGGTTGACTGCAGTGTCGCATGTGTTTAATACTCTGTCGGACTGTTTCCTGCTTGATCATTTGGGTGGTACAAGGTGTATTATGTCTGGTTGACTGCAGTGTCGCACGTGTTTAATAGTCTGTCGGACTGTTTTCTGCTTGATCGTTTGGATGGTGTATATGTCTGGTTGACTGCAGTGTCGCATGTGTTTAATACTCTGTCGGACTGTTTCCTGCTTGATCGTTTGGGTTGTACAAGGTGTATTATGTCTCGTTGACTGCAGTGTCGCACGTGTTTAATAGTCTGTCGGACTGTTTTCTGCTTGATCGTTTGGGTGGTGTATATGTCTGGTTGACTGCAGTGTCGCATGTGTTTAATACTCTGTCGGACTGTTTCCTGCTTGATCGTTTGGGTGGTACATGGTGTATACGTCTGGTTGACTGCAGTGTCGCACGTGTCCGACAGGAATCATCGCGACAAAAACCGCTACCGACAGCCAAAGGGTTAATGTCTATGAAAAATGAAATCCAGACATAAAAGTCTTCAAATCGACACATGTTGGAATAAGAACGTAGCAACTATACACACGTACACATAAATACGAAAACACACGCACAGGCTCCCGAGCGCATGCGTGCCTATACACAAAGGTGTCGTTTCCTTCCTGTCTGTCAGTCTTTCTGTGTACGGATGTGTCAGTTCCCAACCAAGCAATGTTTTTACGCTCGCTTTTTTACGTGCCGAGCACTCCTGTTGGCAGACACGTACAGAGCATGTGATAGACGATGCAATGTCGTCATGTATGGTCTCAAGGAAATGTGTAACTCAATCAGCCCGATGGTCGTAATTCCCAAATTTTGGAGGCGTCATCTAACGAC
Organism: Semisulcospira habei; assembly: GCA_036245525.1. Taxonomy (NCBI): domain Eukaryota; kingdom Metazoa; phylum Mollusca; class Gastropoda; family Semisulcospiridae; genus Semisulcospira; species Semisulcospira habei. Next base: position 208,654,075 of record BTPG01000001.1, read on the forward strand.
TATACATCAGTTGCAGGAGATGGATTGACCATGATAATTCAAGGGTAGTGCCAGATTAGCTTGGCGCCTGTCGGCGCCAAGCTAATCTGGCACTACCCTTGAATTATCATGTTCGATCCATCTCTTGATGTAGTGCGCCAGGGCTGATTGACTGAGTTAATTCTGTTTATTTATAATACGATCGTACTGAGAAAAACCCACGAACTTTTGAGTTCACTAAAGTCTGTTTTTTCTCCTTCCCAACGTATTGTTTCTGTCTGTCTGTCTGTATGTATGTAGGTCGGTCGGTCTTTCGTTCGATCTTATTTTACAAACGTGTGGTCTTCTTGCCTTCCAAAATAACATCAATTTAAAATAAATCAAAACAATAACTGATTTCGATTTTTATCTAAGTAAACTTATAACACTTTCGATTAGTCACTGAGTCAGGAAGAACTGTTCCTAAAACTTTGCGATCCAAATGAGAATTGTTCCTAGATCTTCCAGAGTCCACCAGCCAGCAAGAAATACGGATTGTCATGGATGTAATCTCGTCTGGCTGGCGTAAATCGAAATCAATAGTATTTTCACATTGAATAAGAAAGTATGGTTTAACTCTACCGTTCTTTGGTAAAAGTCGCTATATGTCCATTTTGAGAAAAGCGGGACTTTCATTGTAATGTAATGAAAATCTCGCTTTTCTACAGAAAATGTCCATTATTACTTGCTTTTGTCAAATGACGGGCATAAGTTAAGATCAGTGTGGGACTTTGATTTTAGACCTTACGGATTACGCCGTATGGTCTGAAATCCTACACCAGCACATACGACAGTACACGTTTAGTGCTTTGTTGATGCCGTAGGCGTCGTGGCTTTAACTCATTCAACTCCGACACGCCACGGCAAGACATGGATCGAGCGTGATGGTTCAAGGGTTGTGCCAGAATAGCTTGGCGCCCATAGGCGCCAAGCTATTCTGGCGCAACCCTTGAACTATCACGCTCAATCTGTTTCGAGAAGCGTAATACAGTCTTCATGGGGAAACTTCCAAATTTGCGGATTTCGGTCCTGGAGCACAATGTGTTAACACCAAGAAAGTAATTGAACTTAGAAATGAAATAATAATAGAAAAAATAAATGAAATACCTTATCAAGGAAACAATAGAGAGACAACTGTAAAATGATGTGGCTGAAAGCATTGGCGGTTGCGTTTTTGGGGAAAAGGTGCGGAGGTATTGACAATGAATGTTATGTTTCAATAAATGAATTAGATGGGTTTACATTGAATGTTTCATACTTGCCTCTAGAGAACGAAGGCAACCTTTCATCAGACAGCATGGCGGCTTTGTGCTATCGAGCGTTTCTGACTAGCTGTCCCATGAATATTAACAGGAAACACAACACGTGATATAAAACCTACGACCCGAGGACCTCGATGCCACCGTCCCAGCTTGCTAGGCCATGGCAAACGAACCAAGGGTTTAAAGGGTGGGGCCAGTACTGCGCACACTGCACTCCACCAAAAAGCTCCACCGCGCAGGCTTTAGGAAACGCCCACGGACTATGACACCTGCAGACGACGTGGGCAAGCCCTATAGAATCTTCGTTCGCGAAGTCAAGCCAAGAATAAGAATATGTTACGTGCGTTTTTGTTGTGTAGTTTTGCCCGGAGCCGTGAGTTCGAAAATCACAGACTGGCATACATTATATATTAAGTACAAAATGTCTTTTCACTTGTTCATCTAGTCATTAGTTTAACCCACTCAACGCAGGCGACGCAATACAGCAGGCGACACATCGACCACGAAAATTGAAGGGTTGTGCCAGATTAGCTTGGCGCCTGATAAACCCTTCAATTTTTATGGTAGATCCTCCTGCTGCAACTGGTACATAGTTGTTAGGGGGCGTCGTGGTTAAATGGGTTAACTACAGTAAACTTGGATATGACAAGTCGCTCGGAAGTGAAGTAAACTATATACAGATTAGTGTGTGTGTGTGTGTGTGTGTGTGTGTGTGTGTGTGTGTGTGTGTGTGTGTGTGTGTGTGTGTGTGTGTGTGTGTGTGCCTGTGTGTCTATGTGTATGCATGTACGTGAGCGGCAGCAGGCACGAGTGAATGCGCGAATGCGTGCAGTGACTTGAATGTATGTAGACGTAAGTTTCGTGCTACGTCTTTTGTGCGTGTGTATTTGCGTCATTAAGTATCTTCTGTTCTCTCTTTTTCGTTATTTTTTTTTTAATACTTTTTTATACGTCATTCTAAATTTTTTTCTAGTGATACAGGATGACGTTTTTTCTTTCTAGCGCGGTTTTTTTTTTTTCCCTGTTCTACGTTGTTTCCATATCACCGAGAAGAAGGATCTTTGATCCGAAACGTCGTGTTTCATATTTCTAACTTGAAGGGTTTTCAACCTCTATTTTCTGTTTTCCTTTGCACATAAAACCCTTGCGGCGACAGTTTTACAATATATACAAATAGTGCGGTCTGGACCTCAGACAAGTGTTGCGATACCCCACCTTGTTATAAGTGACGTCGACTGTAAATATTATCCTGAACGACCGTGACTCCAAAATCCTAGACTGAGAGAGCGGCATGCTAGCCTTGCTTCGGCAAACTTAATAACTTGTTATCCCTCGGGTCGTACAGGATCACATATTTGACCAGAAGTCCTCTTGTTCTAATCCGGAAAAATACACCCACCAGAACTGTCCGTTATTGGTTTGTTGTGAAAACACTAGTCTGCTGCAAAGAACGGTAATCGCGGCTCTCCTGTAGCAGTAAATTACAAGTCAAGGGGGACCATTCCAGGGCAGCACAAGGTCATCGGGTCAATGTCGGCCGCAGTCGGCCCGCGCACGAACGTGCGCTGGCCGACTGCGGCCGACATTGTCCCGATGACCTTATGCTTATTGAGTCTGGAATGGTTCCGGCCTTGACTGGCACGACTTACTGGACACGAAGCACTCCGGCTTTGGCGCGCTTCTAGTCAACACTTGCGAGTCATTCTGACTCAGTTGTGGACTTGCGGAGTAATACGTGTAGTTCTACCTGAGGCGGTAATTGGATCAGTTTTGTTAGCATGAGGTATAGATTCTCATAAGCCCTCGCAGATGCAGAGGCTGATCAGAATCTTCGCTTCTTGCAAAATGGGCAAGTCTGAGTTGACCCATGACGTTTTGCCAGTGGTCTGAACTGGAACTGGTCAAATCCAATATCGTAAATCCTACGAATTATTTTGACTTCTCGGCCGATTTTTTTTTTTTTTTTTTTTGCGGCCATATGAAAACGGATTATAGATAGGAGTACTTAAATTTTTGGTGTGCCGTTTATGATCACTTTATTTCTTTTACGAGAAAACCACGAGAACATCAAACTGATTCCATCTGCTATTCGACCATTACCATTCATGTCCGCGTGTTTACGAGAAAATTCCCAAAAAATATTGAGCTGATTGTATCTCAGCATAGAGACAGTGGTGCTTTTAATTTAACTCATTCGAGACATCCTAGTCCGGATACACGGAATATATAGCCGTGTATCTGAATGCAGCATGTCTTGAATTAGTTAACACGTCTGTAGTTAGTTAATTCATTCAGCCCCGACACACCACAGCAAGACATGCATCGAGCATGATAGTTTAAACGTGATGCCAGAATAGCTTGGCGCCCATAGGCGCCAAGCTATTCTGGCACCACCCTTGAACTATCATGCTCGATCTGTCTCTAGAATTGTAATACAATCCTTCCGGCACAGAGCAACTTCAAAATTGGGAGATTTCCGTCTTTGATTTTGGATGTGTTATCATAGATAAATAAATGAATAAATAAACAAATACATAAATCGATAAATAAATAAATAAATAAATAAATAAATAATGGAAGTAACATAGAAATATTTTTTCTTTCTTTATTTCTTTATTGCTTGGAACACCCGCTACGATCGAGAGAACACTCGCACTGCCAGCTCCTGGCATTAGTGTAAGCTACACGGGCGGGCACGCGGCTGTGGTTTTCAAAGTGGTAGCCTAAAAGAACACAAGTGTAAGAGGTAATTGATATTCAAGAGAAAGTGCTTCCTGACCCTTACACTGCCAGAGCCATGGGAAACGTCTCATTTTCAAAACGTGAAGTCGGTAATCTGCCAAGCAGCGCGAACAGGTCGCGTGAGTTGGCCCGGGACTGACGCCTGATTATCTTAGAGTCTCCAAAATGCTGTTGGCAAGTGCTCGCCTTGTGGTAGTGCCTGACAAACGAGTGAGCTGTCATGATCAATCCGTCTCCCGGAGTCAGTTGGAGCCGAAAGTGAAAGATCTATACAGAGTTCCTCGGCCCCACGTGCGCCTGAGCAGCTCAGGCAGACGTGGCTGAAAACCTTCTGCTTTGCTCTGGCCAAGGTCGCCATCGGCCGGATGACATTTTGTCTTGTGCAGGCGGCCAACCAACATCAGCATAGGCTCGAAAGTGTTTTGCTCGCCGGGTGGCTACCAAACACAGACAGCTCTTGGAGTCACAACTGTAAACATGGAACATTTCCCGAGGTGACCAGAATTCCCTCTCCCTTTCCCCGCTGAACAATAACAGACAGATCTGACGGACTAAACTCGGAATGTTTGCCTGAGTGGAGAGAAGTAAGCCGGGTCGCCTGGCGAGTTCAGCTTTGCAAGATGTTCAGAACATTTTGCAGTAAATGATTTTAGAACTAGGTTAAAACTGCGCACCTTGTGAAGCGAACATTGGATTAAAACCCCGGACAAAATGCGATATCGCAAGTTTGTCCGGGTTTTTAATCCACTGTGTTCGCCGAAAATTAAGTACAGTTTTGACCTGCTACTGATTTCTGATTTCCGGAACAAGGCACTTACTATTTGGGGAACTTAAATGTGTAACGTCAGGAAAGTTTATGTCAATTATATTGCAAAGAAAGAGGCACAACACAAGCAAAACAGACATGTTGATCAGCCGTAGGGTCCAAAATCACAGACCAGCATTTATTTATGCTTTTTTGGGGACTAACTGTTTTTGTACATCTGAACTCGACCAAGATTTAACTTGGTATTGATCCAGGACCGGATAAAAGATGGACTGGAAATCGGATCGTTTAAGGAAACAATTCGACCGACAAAGAACGTCTGCCAAAACTGGCCGCCGGTCAGCGCTGGAGGTCACGAAAGCGGATTCAGATCGTTACCGTACTGTTGGAGAGAAACACCAACATGACCCAGTAAACAAAGAACGGCAGAGTTAACTCATTCAGTCCGACGGCCGTATTTCCCAAAATTTTGGAGGCGTCATCTAATGACTATGCACCAGTTGCAGGAGATGGATCGACCATGATAATTCAAGGGCAGTGCCAGATTAGCTTGGCGCCGATAGGCGCCAAGCTAATCTGGCACTACCCTTGAATTATCATGGTCGACCCGTCTCCTGCTGTAGGGCGTCAGGGCTGAATGGGTTAAACCACAGTTTCTTATTCAATGTGAGTATACTACTGATTTCGATTTATACCAGCCAGACGAGATTACATCCATGAAAATCCGTGTTTCTTGCTGGCTGGTGGACTAGGAAGATCTAGGAACAATCTCATTTGGATCGCAAAGTCTTAGGAACAGTTCTTCCTGACTCAGTGATTCGAACTGAAGAAAGTGTTATGAGTTTACTTATATTAAAAAATCAGTTATTGTTTTGATCGTATTTTAACTGATGTTATTTTGGAAGACAAGAAGACCAATCGTTTGTAAAATAAGAACGAAAGAAAGACCGACAGACTGACAAACAGATAGACAGACAGACAGACAGACAGACAGACACAATACGTGAGTGAGGGTAAACGAAAACAGACTTCAGTGAACTCAAACGTTCGTGGGTTTTTCTCAGTATGATCGGATTATAAATGAACAAAATTAACTCATTCAGCCCTGAAGCACTACAGCAAGAGATGAATCGACCATGATAATTCAAGCGTTGTGCCAGATTAGCTTGGCGCCGACAGGCGCCAAACTAATCTGGCACTACCCTTGAATTATCATGGTCGATCCATCTCCTGCAACTGGTGCATAGTCGTTAGATGACGCCTCCAAAATTTGGGAAATACGGGCGTGGGGTTGAATGAGTTAACACACAAAAAATCCAAGGTGCTGCGCTGCGTTGGTCAGTTTGTTCATGTACTTTGCTTGACGCCCCGACAGCAGCAGCAGTTCACACAGCACGTGACTGCACCGTCAAGTCGACCACAAAGCGGTGAAAGGAAAGGAGAAGCGGAGGGTTTTTTTTTTTAATCTTATTCTTTTTTTAAGTTTCCTCCGTTTTTCCGCCTTTCGATTACGAGGGTGAATGCCAGACTTAACCGGGATAGTTGACAAACGGGCGAAAAAGAAGCCAAAAACTGGAGGTGTAAAACCCGTACTCATATTAACTGAAACAAGTTCTGGATGTTACTATCCTTTGTCAAAAAAGTAAGAATCACGATGACAAGTGTCAGTTCGTGGCGTTTGCTTTAATAATAATAATAATAATAATAATAATAATAATAATAATAATAATAATAATAATAATAATAATAATAATACTCATACTAATACTTGTCTACTACTAATGATGTTTATAATGCGCTAATTCTACTTTTTAAAAAGTCAGTTCTAAGCGCTCGTGCACACATTACACACACACACACACACACACACACACACACACACACACACACACACACACACACACACACACACACACACACACACACAGAGAGAGAGAGAGAGAGAGAGAGAGAGTGGCCTCCCCTTGGACAAGCTAGCAGTACCCGTTTTTTAGGTCTCGGAATTTTTCGAGAAATATCCTGAAAATGCCAGTCGTGGGGCTTCCCAACGCTGTGGATGTATTGCTAAACACCCTTCTAGCTGACCATTCCATTAAATCGTGGAAAATCGCCGGGGAAGGTGAGGGCATGACTTTTGTGCTCAGGCTGTGTCCGGCAGCAGAGCAGACCGGGACCGCCATCACTACACGCAATGGGCAGTGGCGACGTAAACCCCCAAGCCAGGTGCGGCGTGATAAGAGGGCCGAGCAACATCGGGCGAGACTACACAGCAAAAACACCCAAGCCCAAGGTACACAAGAATCTCAGAATGATGACAACAACAACACAGAAACAAAAGCAAGTGACAATGACAAACACTTTAGTTTATTTGTGTCAACACCAGATACTGACCTACATTCCAACACAGTCACAGTGGCAACAGAGGACACATCACGCACCCCACGTGCTGTTCACGGTATTGACAATGACTTGACACAGTGGAATGCTGTGCAGGGGGCGTGTGCTACAGGTGTGTCAAAACCTAGACAGGACTGTGGACTATTTCAGTTTTTCCACTCCAGCATCTCAACATGATGATGTGTTTGACATCGAACAAGAAGGAGAAGCAGCGGGTTACGACGTACACGCTACTAAACTCTATGTGGCAGGAATCACAAGGCGGCTAACACAAAAACTGCTACGAAAACCAGCCAGAAACACAAAGTTCAATAATATTGTATTTGTCAGTGGGCCCTCACAAGCTCAGCAGTTACTGCTGGGAGAGAGTGATGACAATATCATTGTGTATGACTGTCAGCAGCGGATCGTGTTGAACTGGTTCATCAAGCACGCAACAACAACACAGACAGAACGTTACTATTTAGACAGGTTACGTCAAGGTGGGATAGTGGACAGACAGACACACCGTGACGACTTCGACATCATGGAGACAGATCTACATCTCCTGGCGAATTTGGTGCGACATCTACTTGGATAACACTGCACAATGCCGCTGCGTGACTGTCGGACTACACGCTGAAGCCCGTACACGAGTGACTATTACATTGACTGAATCAGTCATGATATAATGAACTGTCGTGAATGACGTCGGTTTCCGCGTCGGTTCATTCGATCGTTTTTTGTTCTGTGTAAATTGTACTCTTTGTTCATATGGGCCTGATGGCCTGCAAAAACTGAAATAAATGTATTATTATTATTATTATTTATTATTATTATTATTATTATTATTATTACACACACACACACGCACGCACGCACGCACACACACACACACACACACACACACACACACACACACACACACACACACACACACACACACACAGAGAGAGAAAGACAGAGGGTCGGGGGAATAGCACACTATGTGATTGTGAATGCTTTGCGGCAGGGAAAGAGTTAATGGTTGCATTGTTGATAGCAAAGTTTCTAAAAATTCTGAACTTTGGGGAACTTTGCTGAGATTAACTCATTCAGCCCGGCGCACGTATTTCCCAAATTTTGGAGGCGTCATCTAACGACTATGCACCTGTTGCAGGAGATGGATCGATCATAATAATTCAAGGGCAGTGCCAGATTAGCTTGGCGCCGACAGGCGCCAAGCTAATCTGGCAATACCCTTTGAACTATAATGGTCGACCTATCTCCTGCTGTAGTGTGTCACGGCTAAACGGGTTACCTCATTTGAGACGTGGCACATCCGGATACGCGGCTATTGCTGCGAATCCGGATGCGGCACGTCTGGAATGAGTTAATAAGCACAATGACTCTCACGTCATCCACTTTGACTCCGGGCCCATCTGATGTGAAAACATTTTGACGTGTTGCCTCCTCAAGCAAAATTAACTTGACACGCCATCGCGGCTAGAGGATCCAGGTAGCGTACGCCAAAGAGGCCTCGGGGCGTTTTTGGTGTAGGGGCCATTCTATACTACATATTACACCGGCGTCAATCAATTGTTCCTTTTACATGACAGAGACGGTACAAAGCGATCGGTCACAATTTACATGCTGGACACAGAAATTATTTCTACACATGCTTGTCTCACATCCCGATCATACATGACGGATACACTAGTAGTGTGACGTTTTCATTTTTCGCCTCAACGGGTAGTGTAGGTCTCAGTGGACGTAATAAAATGATGGCCACACTAGTGTAATATTTACAATTTTAGCGTCAGCCGCAAAACGTTACGCAAATATTTACCAGTATATTACTTTCAAGGTGTAAAGTGCTCGCTAAAACTCGCGTTCAAAACGAAAAAAAAAAAAAATAAATAAATACGAGGGTGAAAAATAACTCGACCCCTTACTGTCCAAACACTATGTTTTGTTGAGCTATGAGTTGGAGATTTCGTGAGAAACTCAAAGAAGGCAACCACATCAAAACGTGATTCCGCGCCAAAGTGTCACTCACGAGCTTGTGTTCGATCACCAACGAAATGTAAAGTAAATGTGTTCAGCAGAATTGCCTGTTGCGCCTTAACCCCTTCACTGCCCATAAAATAAAACTAAATAAGATCCAACTGCAAGAGGCATAGATCCTCATGAGCCCCCGCGACTGCGGGGGCTCATGAGGATCTATGCCTCTTGCTGGGACCGATTTGGATCCATGTACCTTGGACGGTGCTGGGTTTTGGTCGTTGAATGGGGAAAGAATTCAAAAGCGAGATATGCGTTCAGTGGCAGGGAAGGGGTTAATGCCCTTTGAGGCATGCAGCCTCCGGTTCCCAGTACACGTGGCTGCGTGAAAAGGAGGGTTAAGCAACCAGGGGGGGGGGGGGAGGGGGAGATCAGCGGGGTAGCGGGAGAAGGGTAGGGGGTCCATGAAGGAGTTGGTGGGTTCGATGGTTTTAATTGACTCGTGTGCACTACTTGCGTCTTCTTTCACCGACATGCCAGATTCAGCCCTCCCTTCTCAGATCCCAATTCTCAGCGCTCGCACCCTCACCCAAGAGAAGAAGAAGAAGAAGAAGAAGAAAGGACGACGGTGATACTATTGGAAAACTCACCCAAAAAAAAAAAAAAACTGTTTCCTTCCTCACCCCCTCCATTGCCCGCCTCCACACTATTTCAACGCCCCCACAAAAGAACAGAATTTTAAAAAATCTGACTCGATGAAGGGGGAAGAAAACGATTTGAAACCTCCCATTGCGACTTGTTTCGCCATGTTAACAGCGGCAAGAAGAGGTCCCTGCGGGCTGTCCCCAACCAAGCGCAGAAAAGGCCGTAAGATTAAACATGACACGCTACAATAAAACATGGATCGACCGTGATAGATTAAGGGTGGTGCCAGAGCAGCTTGGCGCATAAAGGCGCCAAGCTATTCTGGCACCAACCTTGAGCTATCATGGTCTGTCTGTCTCCTGAAGAAAAACGCTATCTTCAATGGACAACCCCCAAATCACTTGAGAATTTACGCTGGGTCTCCTTGACTTTACAACATTATTGCTTACTTTTTTTTTTTTTTTTTTTTTTTTTTTTTGGGGGGGGGGGGGGGGGCGGTCCGTGGCGCAGTGGTTAAGGCGCCTGCCACCAGCCACCAATGCTAAAGGTGCGAGTTCGATTACGGGTTCCGGCGTCGGATTTTTCTCCTCTAGTAAGTGTCGCCGTTCATTCGGGCGGACCGTCGGGGGTTCTTTCTCCGGGTACTCCGGCTCTTCCTCCCCCACGACTTTGGTATCAGCTTGAGCCCACTTAATCACACATAAATACAAACGATTTTGAATTTCCAAAAACTTCAGTAGCTCGCTTGAGCTTGCCCTTAGCACCACGTGAATGTTCTGTGTTTATGTACAGTGTATGAGTGAATGCGTGTGATTCACGTGAGCGTGCTTGTTGGGTTCAGTTCGCGGCGGCGCTTTGAGCCGATATTCAATTGGGATAAAGCGCCTATTTAATGCGCTTATTATTATTATTATTATTATTAATACGTAAGCCGACAGGCAGAGCTGGCAGAGATGACATCCCCGATGGACAGGCTTTCCGCTATTATTTAAAACTGTGCGTCATGGGGACAGCATGACAAAAATCCGTCCCAGGCGCTCTGCAGTCCATCACGTACACAGCAAGGGTAAGTCAGGTTTTTTCCCCCTCAAGATTAGTCCGTCCCGGGGACGGGCGCCATTCCATTTTATTCCGTTCCTGTCCAAATTTGTCCGTCAAATACGGCGAATTTTCCGTTAACTAAAAGCCTGGATTGATAAAAGAAAAAAATCGTTAAAAATCAAATATTTGATCACAGCTGAGGAGACATTCAAAGATTCAAGATTCAAAACCATTTGATGATCCCATAAATGAAAAATGGATTTTATTTCAACATTATGAGGTGATGTGCATGTTTCAAACTCATTGCTGGAAGCCAAATCTTCAAAGTGACACTTAACAAAGTACATTAACTCATTCGAGACGTGCCGCCAACGGATACGCGGCGAATCGCCGCGT